>KZ805476.1:0-91956 GCA_003073855.1 Periconia macrospinosa
GGGGGGGGGGATGAGACTAGTCCCGGTATTCATGTGGTTATTTTCTGCAGTGAGAATACATGCAGTTGCGAATTCGTACTCAGGCGGGCAAGCGGGTTTGCCTTTGGACAAAGCATGAGGGTTATTTTGGATTTGGAAGTAAGTCAATAATACTCGACATATCATGTTACCGAGAAGATGCCATGGACTTTTTAGAAATACATGCATGCTACGAAATACGAGTAACCTTTGACGCGCATAACCCGTGCATGTTGTGCAATAAACGCACGATGGGATGGGAAAATACAGTCAGTCACAAGCCTGATCACCATGTTCCTGCGACCTTAAATGGCGGAACCTATGTTCTCTTTCATAGCCTGCAACAGTTGCTGACCTTCCGCCTTCGCATCATCTTCCACCACATCTGGACAGTTGCACCCGTATTTCTTCCGATACTCGTACTCTGGTAAGCCGTCTAGGTTCTCCAATGCAGAATGGCTGGCCTTAATCCGCGCGTACCGACCGCTGACTGCCACACCATAGAAGCGTACAACATCGTGAATCATGACCATAGCCAGCACCTGGTCTTTGCCTGGTAGTACTGACTTGGTGGTATGTGTCGCCATGCGCCACTCGCGACATCCAAAGTTGATCTGCAAGAGTTTGGACATGCGGGTGGTGGGGTGGTGGTTGGCAAATGCGTCGTACACTGTCATGTCGATGAAGAATGGTTTTAGATGCATATCGAAAAAGTCTTGCACTACCTGAAAGTCAAACTCCGAATCCACGAACATTGCGGCCACGTATGCTTCAACGACATCGGCAAGGCATTTTGGTGGTTCCGATACGGTGGTCCAGTAGTCGACCGCGCCATTTGCTTCTCGCCCCGCCTCCTGCAGCTCGGTCACGTAGTCGTAAATTTGGGTAGTAAGTATTGAGTTGTTCTGACGAATGTGCTGATGAAAACCGAGTTTGACACAGACGGCTCCAAGGAACTTGTTCGAGACCATGGGTGTCTTGTGCTCAGTAAGCCATTGCGGATCTTTGCCGGGGTATCGATAAAATAGATGCATGATAAAGGCCATGTCCAAAAGGGCATCCCCAAGAAACTCCAAGCGTTGATAGTTCGGGACATGCTCCCACATAAACGCTTGAGATGGATGGACAAACGCCGAACGGAGGAGACGGGGGTATTTGAAATGGTAAGGATGGCGTTCTTCGATTTTGTCAGCGAGACGGAGTTGAGTGGCTGTTGCTTCCGCGAGCTGATACTTTGGTTTGACATATGCCGCGTAATAGTCCGAGAACTTCTGCATCAGGTGATCTTGCGTCTCTTTTGTCTTTGTGAAAATAGTTACAGCCTTCACAGCTTGATCCCATATATCGGGAGACCAACGTCCCTCTTTGTTATGTTGCATGAAGGCCGCACCAATAAATGCCTCGCATACATCGGCCACAGATTTATCTCCTAGAGAGTGCTTAATGACCTCGTTCCCGCTGGAATTGGCCCCTTTACCCTTGAGCAAGACTGGGCCTTTAGGATACCATGTGCGACGAGAGAATGACTGAGTCCGAACGAATTCTACTATGTTCAACTCCATGGCGGCTTGAAATAAGTTCTTGTTGCAAAGCATCACCATGCGTCGTACATGAAACTCAAATTCATTCTCGTCAGGCTGCAAGACAAAGGTCGAGATTGAGGTGGCCATCTTTAGGAAGCAATCGCCCAAGAACTCTAGGCGTTCGTAGTTTGGACCCATTCCGCTTTTGAAGTTGATCTTTTCTTCTCCGTGCTCATCGCTATTTTCAGAATCCTTAGTCAGTGCTTCCAGACACAGTGCCGGACCCACGTCGAGTCCGAGCATTTGGGCTGCTTCTAGAGCAATTAAGTAGTCTTCAAGTCGATGGATGATTGCCGGGAAGACGTAAGAGATGGCAATGAAACGGGTGGAGATCTTTGCATTGTAAGTAAAAGAAGCCAATGGGAAGGATGCAACTTACCACAGAGATCCGAAACGGTTCTGGGCATACATATGCCACGTTGTTACCTCTAATAACAGCCTCTTCCTTGCTCTCAACCGCGGCTAAAAAGTTCCGTCGAAAAGGTATTCTCTCCACCTGTACAACTGGTTGTGACTCGTCCCAAACTGCTCTCTCGCGCGCAGATTTCCAGAGACTAACAGAGTAGTCTAAGATGTTTTTGTTATACCTGTATGGTGGTGTTCCGGCGGGCACAGGATCTAGTGCCTTGTACTCGGGCGCCACAGTAACCGAATAGAAGCGTCGCCCACCGTCTCCCCGATCCACGAAGTACCTGTCGGAAAGTTCCTCGGGGGTTGTCGCCCGTGTCCATCTGTGCTCTCGTCTGTTGCAGATTTCACGTATTTGATCCATGTCCATAATGTCTTCGGCCCTTGAGGATGGATAAATTGCACAGCCTGATTTTATGGGAACTTGCCAGTAGGGCATTTTTGTGACATCGTGCTCGTATACCTTGTTGAAAATATCTTCGTAAAGGACCAAGAACAGCTGGGTCAGTTGCTCAAGTACTTGAGCATTTGTTTCTAGAGGCGTCGTGAGAGGCACGGAGATGACATTTGAGACTCTATCATCCTTGAGATAGATTGGGAATCGAGGAAACTGAGGCAAAGGGGCGCGTGTGAGAAGACCAAGCGGTTGGTGCGGTCGGTCTAAACCATTGTCCATGTCTATCACAGTCAGATAGAGGCGGTCGGGGACGCAGTTGGAGTTGATATTCCAGAAGTCAGGTTTCGTCCGCATCGGATAGAGATCCTTTTTCTTTTCACTGATCGCGAGGTGCGCGTTTCTCATCGCAGGCAGTATCTTATCGTAGGTAGGCAATAAGTTACCATCTAACTTTCCCCTCTTTCGCAGCTCAATACACATCTCGAAAGCCGCAGAACACCTTGCGACTATCTTCCTCCTACAGGGTTTGCCGATCATTGATATGACCGGAGAGCAGTCAGGTAAAACAACCTCGCATCGAAAACCAGCCTGCATATCGCTATCTGGATCGTCTTTTGTGCTGACATAGCTGATGATATAGGTAGGCTGCAGTATGATTTCACGATTCGTGGTTGGAAGGCAAGATACAAAGTGAGCTAGAACGGACAGGCTTGACTTGTATGTAAGCTTCGCACCAGTCTCGGGGTCAGTGTAGGTCATGTATTCCGGATCCATGTCCGGTAAATCTGCCATAGAATCCTGATCATCGAGCAAGCGATCCACAGAAAGACCCTGGCAGAAGTTTTTCATCACTGCCTCAGAACTCCTCGCATTGTAGAGAGCCTCGTGGTGCCGGAGGTTTCCATCCTCTACCATGTGAAGGTATTTGGAATTTTGGTGCCGTGCTCGGCCTCGAGATTGCACATACTGGATCATAGTGTTGTAAAGGTCGAATCGCACGACAAGATTGCACTGAGGTATATCAAGGCCTTCTTCCGCTACGGAGGTGCAGAAAAGGCAGTTGAGTTCACCCTTGCGAAACTTCGCTACTGTTATCACCTGAGATCTCAAAGAAATGTTGAACTCGCCACCTATAGACCTGATTCCCACAAGCATATCACTTCGGAGGAATGGGCCGCCTAGATGGCTGAAGATCAGCTGTAACAAGCGAGCTGTCTGCCGCTGCTGAACGAAAACAATGCATCGATGATTGCCATGCCGGTGATAATATTGACTCAGCCAGTAATGCAACTGCAACACCTTCGAACTCAGATCTTGAGGGGTTGCAGTTGGCACGCCAAAATCGTAATGCTGGACATATTCGGCCGCTTCCTTCAAACGAGCAATTTGCTCATTTAGTTTATCCACCCCGCCATTTTGAAAGGTCTTGTGATGTTGATATTCCTGGCGAATCTCACGCTTTCGGGTTTCCTGTTCTGTGAACGCGAATGACCAATAGATATCGGATGCCCATCGGCCGAGTTCGGAGCTGAACAACTCGGCTGTTTTGAAAAGCTTCTTGAAGCCTTCTAGATCCCCATATCGCGATTTGAGTTCTTCATGCAATGGTGTTTCGAAGCCATCGACCAACCTCGAGTACTTCACGACTTCTTCATCCGGCCGATTGATACTGTTGGCAACGAGCGTTAGGTCGGAAGTCGTTGCAATCTTGCAGTGGAGCATTTTTTCCAGTTTTATTGCAGATTGCCTGATATTCGTATTCGCATCGACGGGGGATGCAGTCATCCCGAATATCTTTGGGCGCTTGTTTGGATCAGGCTCAGCCATATAGTAGTCTTTCATGATGCGAGCAAACGGATGGTTTTCCTTGGCATGGTGGGCTTCGTCGAAGATGAGTAAGTTGATCCGAGATATGCTGATGAACGAATGCATCATGCATTGAAACAGCACTTCTGCTGTGCACACGATGACCATATTGTTAGCAAAGTGCTTATCCCACGTATCTTTGCGCCATAGACCCGCACCCATGGCACCGCATAGGCCTTCTACATTGTGGTCGAGACCGCAACGTAGTACATTTGATTGTTGGAAGACGAGATTGACAGAATTGACGAGAAAGAAAGCAGTTCTGTGTGGGGCACCCTTGGCACGAGCTTCAACCTCCTGGTCGAGCACATGCCGAAGTAGCAAAGTAGCGATATGTGTCTTGCCAGAGCCAGTGCCTAGAACAGCGATGATATTCTCGTCTTTCGCGCGCTGGTAGAGCTCTGTTTGGTAGTCCCGAGGATTCGTGATCCGTGTGCTGTTCTCCTGTTTGGCCAAAATGGCTTGGATGGATAGGACTTCGTCTTTTGCTCCTTTGATCGTGTCCTTCACCTCTTTCTCAGTAATCTGACTCGACTTCACAGCAGCAAAGGCTTTGAAAATCTGGTTCTGGGCTCTTTTCTTCTCTGACGTTGTATATGGGCCATAGGATCGAGCAGCGTCTTGATCGATGTCGCTATCTTCTTCTGGATCGGGTGACTGTGGCTGATGGGCTGCTTCGTCGTCTTCAGCTCCACTATCGACTGCCATCGGACTTCCAATGTTGGTTTGAGCGTCATGGTACTCATCTGTGCTCTCCCCGTTGCCGTCATCTTCAATTTCGTAGTCGCTAGTACGGGCCATCTTAAGTCGTGAGTAGTTGAGCTGGCAATGAGGATCTTGCGAAAAGATTGGGCGGGTGTTAGTAACAGTATGACAGAGAGTCAAGTTTGCAAGCTGAGAGGATGGCAGTAGAAGGTTGATATCCCCGGTCTCGCCTGATTTGTTTGCGTAGCCGGGATGCTTGCAAGCAGACCGCTTTTTTGATTGGCTCGTGCCACGTCGAGCCGTCTACTGTATCACTGAATTTCGCCTCCGGGTGAGAGAAGCAATCGCAAGCCAGATAAATTCAATTGTAAGTGGGAAGGTGGCACCCGCACGTACTATGGCAAGTAAAGGTAGGCGGGGCATTCGTGCCGGATACAGGAGGTAGATCCGCGAATCAGCGCACTACCAGTACTCAGAAAAAGGTATGACCTTTCTATAGTATAGAAACTAGAGCCCACACTCAGAATATTAATTTTCCCCATTGCAGATTTGAATGATATGTGCAGATTGCTTGCAACGTATGTAATGCTCTGCCCACGATGAATGTCGTGTCACGCGTCGCGGGGAAAATGACGCGCTAAGTGCGGCTACTAAGCGACGCCAACTCACGTGGCCATATCTTCTAATCCAAATTGGCGGTATTACATAGGTAGATGTATTGCGCCTTCATTCAGTAGACGATAGACCGGTCACTCGATGTTTAGTAAGAATCAGTTCAAAAATCTAGGAAATTTGTATAAAAGCTTACTGTTCTCCTAGGTATCTGGAAGATTTGACCCATTTGACGTCAACACGGACAACCCCCGGCTCATCAAAATTATCAGCCCGCTCCTCCCATAGTACCATAGGTACAGGACGCACCATGTCCGAAGAAGAACCCAAAAGCATTCGCGCACTCTTCGCTACCGCAGAGCGCCTTCGCAATGACCTCTCGAATTCGTATGACTCCAATAATGCCACTTTCCAGGACACTCTCTTCAACGCCATCGCCACCTATGAGTCGTGCCTCAAGCTATCTGAACAAGTATCTCTGTTCTCGCCGAACGAAAGCCTAGATGACATCTCCTCTTCCGATTTAGAGTACGTATTCCCTGATTACTCCCTGCCTCTCTCCTGCATGTCCCTTCTTCTCCCATGACATTTTTCTCCCTCACACAGTCACATCCCGACCCCCGCAATTTCCCGTTTTGTTTCCCTTAGAAAACCTCGCGTCTCACGCAACGCGCCACATCGCAGGTATATGTCAATCGCCTATCACCTCGCCGAGCTAGTGCAAAAGCTTCGAACCACCGATATCCCAAGTCGGAAAGGAAACCTGCTTCAAGCACGGGGCTACTATGAGCGATTCATGAAATTGCTCGATTCGTACGACATGCTTAGCAGGAGTGATGCAAAGCTGTGGGAAGCCTACACAGAAGATAAAGAGCACTTTTCGACGGCAAATACAAAGGATGCAGCGGCGAGACGGGAGGTGAAGATTGCGCGGTTCAGAGAAGAGAAGGAGTTGAAGCAGAAGCTCGAGGTACGTTGCACGTGACATTGGATATCGTGGACGGGTCAGAATCAGCATCATCCACGACCACAGAAAGGAGCAGAAAAAAATCAAACAAAAACGAATGGAAGAAGGGAGAAAAATATACTACAAGCAAACCACAACAACATCAGCCCACTAACATGAATCACACAGTACATCCGCGCGAACCCCAAACTCGCCGAAAACGACGACTCCACGATCCGTGACCTACACCTCACAAACCTAACCCACCAAACGCACCAAACCTTTGCCTCGCTCGAATCTCTCGCCCAAGAACTCCACATCATCTCCCTCGCCCCACCCCCCTCCTCCACCCCATCTCACGCCTTCTCCCCCAACGACCCCGACGCCCGCGACCCAACCCGCGAATCCGCCGCCTCCACCGACCGCCTCGACACCACCATCCCCCTAAGCACACGCTACACGGGCCCACTCCTCAGCAAGACCGGAAAGCCGCTGCGTCCGTTCACGCTCACGGGGTCTAGTATGTCGCGATCGCAGATGACGCGGGATGTGTTTCGTCCCGATCACAGCTTGCCCACGATGAGTATCGATCAGTACCTTGAGGAGGAGCGGAAGAGGGGCGGGATTATCGAGGGCGGTGGCGAGCAGAGTGGGATTAGGGAGGTGGTGGATGAGGATGATTTGGACAAGGCGGACGAGGAGACGATGAAGGCCAGGGCTTGGGATGAGTTTGTCGAGGGTAACCCCAAGGGAAGTGGGAATACGATTAACAGGGGCTAGGCGCGCGCGCGCGTGGGAATGAGTGTTTATACCACCCAGGGTACAGAGTCATCTCCGGGTCGAGACACACAACTACGTAGAGAAGCCGTATTAAATCACTGTGCGATGCACTGAAAAAACTTTCCCTACTTGTATCTGTTTAAGGTGACAAAACTATCCGTGTCAATAGCGTTAGTACTCCTAGTCTATAGTCATCTACTACCATTTGAAATATAGAGTAGTTACGCGTGCACGCCATTCACTTCGGGTTGTTTTCGATTACTATCGCTATATACAAACCGCATATGTTGGCGTGTGGAGTAATAAGCAGCCCATCAAACACTTTCGTGCGAGCTTTCCTTACATAAAATCCTGCAAATGTAAACCGCCAACATCCACATCCACATCCACACGTGCGTGCATCTTATATTACCCATCATTATATATGTACCTTGGGGGGAAAACCAAAGTCCCCACTTCTAAAGATTCTTCAAGGAAACACGCGAAGTTGTCTATATAGATAGGGAAGAGCTAGCTAGCTAGAGCAATGGGAACTCGAACGTTGGATGTGGGTTTGGTGTGTGGTCATCAATGCAAACACAGTTGGGATTACTTGGAGCTGTATTGATTGATACAGGTTGCATACATATACCATAACTAGGTACGGAAATGCGCTTAGCTACTTACTAGCATGTAATAGTAGCGAGTAGTGATTGTGAGTGAGAAAAAAAGGACTATTATTAATGTGTATAGTCTTTTGAGTTTTGTTCTATATTTCCTGAGTTGACTGCCACTGCTGTCTTTAGGACAATTCATGCACGCGTGGCCAACTCGGGCCACTTACCCAGCACAACATCCATCAACGACTCGTTGAGAACTTGGTAACCCAACACCCCCAAATGCAGCCCATCGGTAAAGTAACCCTCCCTGAACTGCTTCGCAGTGTGAAGTCCGCATCCAGGCAGCTTGTCCTCATCATACGCATCTTCATCACCGCCACTCCTCCCCTGATCTTTCAGCCCGGCATCAACGAGCGCCTTCCAATAATCCAACCCCACCACCCGCTCGGCATCGAAGGCCTTTGAAATCCGCATAATTGCGTCAGCGTACCTCTTCTTGCTCATATACGTCCTATAGGCACGTTCTTCCTTGGGTTCAGGACGCGCGCGTGCGAGTGCGGCCTGCATAAGGGGTCCCATGCCCAAGTCCTCATCTTCATCATACGGCTCGTCTTCGGGATCTGGGACGTTGATCGGCGGGGGCGTGATGAGGACGATCTTCGTATGGGAGAGTTCATCTTTGGACAGGATGGTTGAGATGAAGCTTCGTATATTGTCCTCGAAGAGCGGGAGGGGCACGTATTCTGATTTTCCGACGAAGCAGGCGTCGTTGGCACCGAGGAAGATGGTGATGAACAGTGTGGGTGCTGCGTCTGGTTGCGTGATGCGCTCAATGAGACGGTCAAAGTCACGCTTGATGCTTGAGGTAGTGTAGCTATTTCGTGTTCGCTCGGTTAGTGCATAAGTAGTGTTTCCCCCCACTGTTCTTGTGGGTGGAGGACATGTTCGTGGGGAAGGTGACGTTGAGAGGTCTCGGACTTCAGTGTATTATTGCATGTGGCTTACCCGGCGAATCCTGGATGCGTCCGTTAATGATTGCATATCACGAGTACGAGAGGTCCGAATAGAGTCAGGTGGAATTATACATTGGGAAGTTCAGAGTTCGCATATACGAATCGGGAATTGACGGGGGGCGCGCGCGCGCGAAAAAAAAGAATGGGCTGACGGGTTTGTTCCAGAATAGTGCGCGGACTAATAATCGACATACCTTGATTATCGATTTCGGCCTTGTCTTTGTACATTCGTTCCAGGTACCACCCAAACCCCCGAGTTTGATCGTCGAAGCTGTATGCTGTCAAGGAGTCTCCGAAGAGAACGATCTGTGGCAATGCTCGAGAGCTGAAAGCCCCCTTGATCGAGGTCATGATTGATCGGCGTAGTGCGCGGACTCGCAAATTGCACAGTATATGCCGGTGAATAGAAATTGCGATCAAGAAATAGGAGAGGCTGCTTGATTGCTTCTCTATTTTAAACTTGCCTCCATGTTCTAAGTGTATGTCTACGAAATGGATTGCTCTTGCTTCGCTCTCATGAGCAAACGTCGTTGCCTAACCGCATTACTCATCCTAACCTTACTAGGTTAGCGCCTTTCGGGGGTTAGCAGACGCCTTATGACAGCCACAACAGAAACATACTGCACATACATCTGAAAGAACATGTATAATTGTGGCTCATATATGCTATACATGAAATCACTTGTCCATCGAAATGTGGAGAACACCAAGTCGGATATATTGTGCGAATCGACTAGTTATTCGCTCATAGCATCACAGCATCAGGCACCAAGCAGCACGAATCAGTGTACGCCTACGGACCAAGCCTTGGTCTGATTAGGCAGCCTATATTAAAGAAGCCAGGGAACAGATAAGAGGATACCCTAAAACAATCAGCAAATGTAAACGGACCATACACCGCAACGGGTTGGGATGCGAAGCGGCGCAGCCTGGTCCTCGTTTGGCCCAGAACGGACCTGTCAGAATTTTGTGAAACCACACAAAAACTGAAGGACGAAGTTGTTGCTGATGAGGTACAAAAGACCCAAAATAAAACTGGGGATCGTCGCTCTCCACACCATTATGCGGATGCTGGACGTGGCGGCGATGCCCGCCGCACGAGATCACGATTTGATACCCATGTATTCGTTCCTCGGAGATCTGCCGGGCGCGTTTCTTATCGCTAAGCGGCGTCGCTTTGATTCATATTGATAGGTAAGAGCATTTCTACGATCCCATATACCCGGGCCTAAGTGCAGCAGTTGATTCGATCGGCAGGTGGCCGCATGTGGGTCGTGCCACGATCAGAATCATCGTGGAAGGCAAAGGGTCTAGCCAAGAGCACTCTCGAAGAAAAAAAAAATCCATGTTGTTGTTGGTAGGCGAGCCGTGATTTGATTCAGTTGAGCGTTTTACGTGCCGGCGTCACATCCCTTTTCTGTATCGGCCGCTCTTGAACAAGGGCCAGGTCGGAACGAGAAGTCAGCGCTAGATGCTGACTCAATATGGAAGGTCAGTGCAGATGCAGATGGGAGCATGAGATGAAGATTGGTCGCAATGGTTAGGCATTGCAATGAAGATGGACGTATACCTAACTGGATGAAGTAAAAGAGTGGTGACAAGCAAATGGTGGAGAGCGTGGGTCGTTGGTCGGAATTTCGGATGCATCAGTCCAAGAAAGATGGAAAGATAAGATGGTGAGGTCTCTACGTAATTGCCGTTGATGGAGGTGTTTTCTCAGGGTCGAGTGCATGAATGAACAGGGCGACAGCGGGAGCAGAGAGGGGCTAGTAAAATGAGGAGTGAGGAGATGAATGCGAACGTTCACGTTTGTTCCTGACAGTCGGTGCATGGCTGCAGATGGGGCTCAGGGGGTGGGTTGCAGTGGAGACGTCTATCTCGTGTATGTACTGTAGCATGTACATAGCGTAGGAGGTACTGTATGTGGCCATGTTGGATGACAACGGGTAGGAGGGATGTCGCCGGATACGAGGAGGGATGGTAGCGTGGTAGTAAGAGCCAGTCAGCTTGGGATAAATGTAGAAAGCAACGCATAGGGTGATGCATACACGCAAGCACCTACAGTAGTTGACTATACGTGAACCCACATGGTATTAGGTACATATGCACCACCTCGCGTTGTTGTTTGCGTTGGAGCACGCGCGACGAAGCCCGTGGAAAGCATAGACGTCCATGGCGGATCTTGATATGGATGGTATGGCATAATGACTAATAAAAAGGACTGCCATTGCCATTGTACATTGTAGCGCGTCGGCAACGGGAGAGACTCGCAGTCTGCGCAGTGCGCCGTGTGGCCGTGTGGGGGTCCTGGGGGCCCTGGCAGGCTGGGCTGGGTGGGTGAAGGAAGCGATTCTTAGGGATGGACGCAGGGAGAGGTAATCCCGGCAGCCCGCGAAGCCTGCAAAGCCTGCAAAGAGCCGGGGCCCGCCCAGAAAAAGGAAGGCGGCGTCAAACGTTGGCTAAGCGGGGAACATGCACAGTCTCCCAAGGCCTTTGAACCTTCATTTGTTTTTAACCACCCGGAGCCTCTACAGTCCAAAGGGCAAGCATGGCCGTGCCGCCCAGACGCATATTTGTTTCGTTGATATCTCCAAGCCCTCACGGTGCCGGCCCATCGTCTATGCTGCTGCTGCTGCCGTCGCTGCTTCCCAAAGCATTGCGACGCTGAAGCATTCATTTCTGCTGTGCTGACCTCGCCTGAGCGCGTGCCTCACCTACATCATCATCATCATCATCACCACCCACCGCCGACCACTCACCTTTCCTCACCCATTGCTTGCACTTCAGCCGAAGAAGCCCCTCCGGTCTAAGCTTACGTTGCCCGCGCTCGTTTTCCATCCATATTTTTTTTTATTTTGGCTTGGAGAGGCGCATTGGGTCCGACATTAATGACCGAACAACGTCACTGCTACAGAAGCAATTTCTCGCTTTCCACACACACTGATTCTCACCACCACTCATCATGACGTCCGGGTAGGTCCACTGGTTGGGATGCGCCTGCAACACCTCCCATCCCACACCGCTTGCGCCTCGGGCCGTCTATGCCGCTGCGCTGCATCGACATGGATCGCTAACACAATTCAAGGTCCATGAGAGAAACGGTCAAAAGCCTTTACACAATCTTCTCTGCTCCGGCTGTCCCTTACCCGCTCCCCGATGCTATCAACGAAACCATACAGAGCTTCCTTGATCGGTATGCCAACATTGACGACCACGACTCCCAGCGCATTGACGATGACCTCCACTCGCTTTACACAAAGCATGTCGCCGGCCATCCCGACAAGACTCCAACCTTCCTGCAGATTCTAAGGCTGTTGCGCCCTGCCCTGACCGGCGAGATGAGATGGAAGGAATGGTGGGACGTGGTGCTCAAACCCACAATTGACAGCGTGGGCCACAAGAGACATGAGGTCGAAGAGGCAAGGGAGCTGCTTTTGTCCCTATTACTCTTCGATGCCGACGAAGACAAGGATGGAGACCATCAGCGTCTCTCTAATCTATTTCTAGGAAACTTGGTAGATGTTTATTTGGCAAGGACCAAGGTACCGTCGTCCGCGGAGGAAATCAATTCCCAGGAAGACGACCACGTCTCACAGGAGATCGAGTCCGTCTTGGTAGCTTTTGGGCGGAAACGACCAAAGGAGCTACTTGCAGCGGTAGACCACCTTTTCGTCCAGAAACAACACCGTGTTCAGGCTTTAATACTACTCAATGCATTTGTACGACTGCAGACACCTCATCTACACCTCGTTCTCGAAACCTCCATCATCCAGCATCTCGAAAAATGCCTATTGATCGATACCTCGCCAACCGTCATCAGTCAGGCTTTGATGATTCTCATCATGTTTTTGCCGCACATCACCGCCAGCTTAACGTCCGACCATCACCTCTCCAGACTTTTCCTAATTTATAGTCGGGTATTGTGCTGGGACAAACTCGACACTCCAAATGACACCGAAGCACAAGACATACCATCCGAGGAAGAAGAGGACGAGGATGCTGATAAGGAGGAAGATTCAGAACCTGCCTGGGAAAAAATCGATCAGTCCATCGACAGCATGGACTCTTCCCCGCCAACACTTTTGCATTATTATACCTTCCTTTACGGCTTGTTCCCACTTAACTTCATGAGCTTTATTCGAAAGCCTAGAAAGTTCCTCAAGTCGCTTAATTTCCCCGGTGCAGACGAATTCGATCTGGATCAGGACCTGATTCATTCTAGGACTGAACCATATCGCCGAGTCCACTTGTTGCATCCCAATATGTTCACCACTACCGTGGAAGACGAGTTGACCGAAAACCGCTGGCTCAAGAGTGACCCCGCCGATGTGGTGATGGAGTGTATGGAGCTATGCGTAGCTGTTTCCACTACTTTGGACGATCCTGGTCCACCGCCAGCGTCCAAACTTCCTGACCTCCCTTCGCCACCTACCTCCAACACTCCCCAAGCGAAAGCTGAGCTTGACGATGGCTCCACAGTTACAGAATCAGTGGCTAGCTGGAGAAACACGCAATCAACAACAGTTGCTTCGTCCACAACCGGCCAATCTGATACAACAGAGAGCTCTGAAAACCCTCCCACCACAAAGTCGGGCAAACCAGAGCACCCCACCTCCCCATTGCTGAAGTGCAAGGACGTAATAGACTCACCTACTCTGCCACCCATGAAAGAGGCTGCAAAGAAAAAGAACTTCCTGGGAACACCTTTGGCCATGCCTCAGCGTCTTGTCATTCCATCTCCAAGCATAGAAAACATCTCCACCTTGGCAAGCACAGTCGGGTCGCCTACCCATTCGGAATTTCAAAATCTTAGCATGGCTGCTTTGCAAAGGGAAATTATGCTCTTGCGCAATGACTTGAATTTCGAGCGCTACATGAAGGCTCAGCACCTGTCCCATATAGGCCAGTTGCAACGAAAGCACATCAAAGAAGCTACCGCCGAAGCGGACACTCAAAATCTCATCAATACAAATAAAACACTGAAGGCCCGGCTGGCGAAAATGAACGAGCAATATGCACAACTCAAAAAGGAGACCCTCACCAGTCGCAGCCAATCGAAGAAATGGGAGGGTGAGCTGAGTGGCAAAGTGCGATCGTATAGGGATGACCAAAAATCATGGCAGGGTGAAGAAGAAACGCTGCGGTTTGAGCTCAACAAGTCCCAGAAAGACATTGATCATCTCAAGAAGATTGTTGAAAAGGCTGAGGCTGAACAGCTGCGTGCTCAACAACGTACCCATGCTCTCGAGGTTGAACTGAAGGATTATTCTCAGATGCGCCGGGAACTAGAAGACGCGCAGGAGAAGATTATGGGATTTGGTGATCAATCCAAAGATCTCAGTCTGATGATTCAACAGCGCAACGAGCTTCGCAACGAGCTCGAGAGTGCCAACTTGCGGTACAGCAGTCTTGAGCTTGACCGTCAGCGATCCGTCCAAGCTTACGAACGCCGCATTATGGAGCTTGAGTCACAAGTGCACCGATCCGATAGACCGATTGGAAGGCCTGGGCAACTCCCTCCGTCTGTGCAACAAATGCTTGACTCGGCCCTTGCATCGAACAATGCCAAGTTGTCAAACATGAAGAAGATGTACCATCGCCTTCAGGACCAGAAAACTGAACTGGAAATGCAGTTTCACGAACTCGATGCCGAGCACCAAGCCCTTCTAGGCAAGCTACGCAACCATGAAAGGAATGGCTATCCACTAGAAAAAGATACCCCGGTGCGAAACTTCAGTGTTGTCAGTAGCAATCACCGCCAGAGCCGTATTCCCGAATCCAATTTCAATCAGCCCAACTTTACCGACCTCTCAGTGACTACGGAAGGATATGACCATTACCAAGAATACAATTCCCCAGAGTACCAGTCCCCTATCTCCCCTTCCAACTCTACAACTACATCACGGCCAATGCGGTACGAATCACTGCCATTGCAGAGACCTCAGCGAACGCAGCGAGACACTCCCAATGCAAATTACGGGCACGATCTGTCTGAAGCATACGAAAGCCATCTTGACGCACAGATCCAGGCACAAAGGACGCCAGAAGTGCCACTATCAAGCGGAAAGAGCGCCTACTCTATGGACACAAATAGTAGCAAGGGGGAAAAGAAGGACAAGGCAGCACCTAAGCCGGAGCTGCGCATATATGGGCGTGGTAAGTTGTTGTCCAAACATTCATACACCTGCAACAAGTTCAACGGACTAACATTGGTAACAGGCGGTGCACAAAATATCTCTAGTCTTAAAAAGAAGGAGAAGGAAGCTAACAAGGAATCTTCGTCCAAGAAGACGGGAGGCTTCCGCGGCTTGAAAGGCATCATGTAAAATTTAGACTTCTCTGTCATCATCATTCATCTGTAACGACCACCAAATGATCCGGCGCTTTATGATACTCCATTGGCAATTGTATTAAACTTGTTACTATCTTTCAGGCTTATTTTCTTTTTTGTTTCGTATTCGCTCGCCTCGGCGTCCATCCATCCATCCTTCGCCGACGGCGTTGGAGGAATGGGGGCAGCGAAGGAAAACCTCCGAAAAGGAAAAAAAAAAAAAAAGGGGGGGGGGGGGGGGGGGGGGGGGGGGGGGTATGGGGGAAATTTCCACAGAGGCAGGAAGAGACAGAAAAAAGACTCATTGTACGACTTTTCCTTTCCTTTTGTCTAGGGAAAACGGAGAGAGAAAGAAAGAAAGAAAGGAAAAAAAAAAAAACACCTCTCGGACAAATTGATGGGTTGAATGAACTCACAAACATGTGAGAACTTTGCCTCTTATCTCTGCTGTTGCCATCCAATTCCACTCCACTGTGACCCCTTCGGGAAAAAAAACGTGAAAACTTAAGAGATAACCACCCACCCACATCCCCCAACATCCCCTATTCACACACTTTTCCTCGCCTCTCCTCATCACCTCTTAACCGCGCAGGAGTAATCAATAATTTTCCGATTCGTTCTAATCACATCGTGTTGCGTTAAAAAAAACGTTTCGTTTTTTCCTTGTTCGGCTTGATTGCTTGCTGCCTTTCGTTCATACCTAGATACCACACCCCCACGCCGCGCGCGCGCGCGCGTGCGCCCGTCCCGCCCCCATTTTAATGTTCCCCCCCTTACCCCCCGTCGGCGGCGGCGGCGGCTCAATCTGGTAGATTATCATCTACTACATATCTATATTACAATGTACAGTGTACAGTTGACGTTACCTACCTACCTACCTAGGTACCTACCTACCGCGCGCGCGCGCGCAGTTGCACTTAATAGGTACACCCACACCCACACCCACGCGCCGCACGCACGCACGCACGCAAACAGGGACAAGAAGAAAGCCTAGAAATCGGGCGATTTTATTTCTCCTATCGTTATCGTTTAGCTTTTTTTAACTCCTATGTATCAACGATAGGTAGCTTATTTACCTACTTATGTAGGTACTTGGTTACCCAATGGGGCCACGGGCGCCCGGGGCGGTTGCGGGCGTTCGTTTTTTTCTTTTTCTTTTCTAGAACTACTTTGTAATGAAAACGTACATGTAACTATTGTGGTGTAGTGTGTGTGTGTGTGTGTGTGTGTGTTCTAACGACGTAAGTTGAGAGAGAGAGTTGTCTGGGTTCTCGAACTAGGCACGTAGCGGTATATACACTACACTACCTTTGTAACTAGACTAACTAGACTTAACGCAGCACACCCCTTCCCCACGCGCACGCGCACATGAATAGTCGTCAGGCGTGGCACACGTATCGAAGGGTAGCGTAGTGGAGGGAAAAGCGAGCGAGCGAGCGGGCGAGGTGAGCGATTGGCAATATATGCCAAGGTACGCACGTTTACATGCGCTTCCAACACTGCTGAACGGGCGAAGAAACGGGGACGGAAAGGCGTGGGGAAAATGGAGAAGGGGGGGGGGGGGGATGAGGACGGTAGATAAGAGAAGGTGGGAAGGAAAGGGGGTGGATGGATGGATAGGGTTTGAGGTGTTGTTGTTGTTGTTAATGTTGGTGGTGGTTGGTGGTGGTGGTTGTTGGTTTGTTGGTTTGTTGGGAAGGGAATCGAGATAAGGAGGTAGGTGTTAGTTTGAGTTGTTGGGTTGAACAAAGGCACTCCGCCCCCCGCCCTACCTCCTAAAAAAAAAGATAGTAGGTAGTTAGATAAGTAAGTAAGTAAGTAGACAGCTAAAGTCCTCACTCACTCACTCACTCGTTCGAGTTCGAGCATGGAAAAAAGGGGGGAAACTACGCTACCTAACCCAGCTCTGTGTTAACAGGCGCGTGGGCGGGCGCGGGGAGGGGGCTGTGATCTTAAAAGTTGGGTATATAGGTAGGTTTACTTTTTTTTTTAGTTTTTAGTGTTTGAAAAAGGGGGTATGTATATATGTAAGTGCTAACTAACTAAATGAAATGGCAAGTACGTAATATTACTGCTCTCTTTTTTTTTGACCTACCTAGAAATAATATACTATAACCTCAAGTGCTTGTGTGCTACGCGCCGCGCGAACCGTTTTGGGATCAAAATTGATTGAAATTTTTTTGAAATTCGTGGTATATTTGTCTTTTGGAAAGGGATTCTTGATGTTTCGAAACGAAGCACACCCACCCACTATCATTAGTCCCATCATTTACTCGTTGAGGTATACATAAATATGTTAAGGTACATCGGATAATTAGGTACCACTCCTACCGTTCACAAGTCAAAAACACTTTCAGCCCAGGAGATTAAAAGAGCTCCATCGATACGCAAATGATTAAAAGACAGGTTGTCTATATCACCTTTTGTGTTTTATGTTTGTGTCAATGACAGGTCAAATGTCACTTGCCAATGGCACTATCGCAAGGTATCCTTACCCAAGCGAACCTGTATTAAGACAAGATTAAGGGGGGAAACCTACTATCTTTCACAAATCATGATATCATAAATATAGAGAGACTCTCGAACCATATATGCTAATGTATACACTAGATCCAGATACCCTCACAGCCAGTACCTATATGGGGGTTATATTTCGACTCCCAGTATATTGACGGAGAAATGCACAAAGAAAAAAAAAGATAATAGCCGGAATTATTTCAAGACCGAACAGCGAAAAGAATATACTTTGGGCAATGGCGAAGAATAGAAAGTAGTGAGATTGTTTTTTTTTATGGCTATGAGCACGGCATATTATCCCCCGAAGTTCATCGCAGCTGAGACACTCATCTATCCCTTAAAATCTTCTTGGATTTGGGGGACATCCATCTTGGAAACATCACTTCTCATGTCATACCTCGCCGTTGAGTTTACAATTTTCCCCAGGGAAGGATCTTCGGTTAACGTCGAGGCATTCCTTCCGCCTTGCTATGGAGAAAATCAACGCTCCACGTTGGTCTTATAGAGCCTATTATGTATTGAAAGGAGCTACAAAAAGAATCATCCTTACGAGTTAGAGAGGATCCTAGCGAAATATCTGAAGGAACTGTCAGACAAAGATGCCGAATCTCAGAAACTTCTCGCGCGCGGAAAAAGAAAAAAAAAGCACCAATGACAATTATCTCTAAAATGAACGACGACATCGATGCCTTGTTAGAAGTATTGGACAACAAGGATCTGACGAAAAGGGAAGAAAACGAGGCTGTTAGGCTGTTGCAGGCGAGAGTGACTACGAAATGATCGTTTGCCGCGCGCGATCAAAGCATGGTTGAATCCTGAGAGTCGTACCTACCGCAGTGTAAGAAACTTCTCGAACTCGACATGAACGTTTTCTTTTCGTTTCTCCAAATGGGTATGCGACTTTGTGCGTTTGCATTAGATTTTTTTTGGTATTGAGTTGAACAAATTGAAGTGTATGAAGGAGAAATCCATCACGTGAGCACTTAGTTACCGGTGTGCACGTCCTCTTAGAAGATAGTGGAAGTTGTACTTTAGAAAAATAAGGTAATATAGCCTAACATGCTATATAACCTTCAGATACTATAGTTTTACTACTATTTAAATTCGTATAGCATTCTAAAATATATAATATTTATTTCTAAAAATTTATTAAAAGAGTACTTGCTTTATTACGTAGAGTATTAAGAGAATCTACTATATTTAAGTCTAACTTCTACTATCTTCTGAGAGCACGTCCTCGCCGAGGACATTTTTGTGATTCTTCTGCTGTGTGGATATCGCAGGTAACTTGATTACTACAGCGAAGGAAATAGCTCATTTAATGAAGGAGAGAAGGACGGGAGATGGTCAAGTTTTACGAGAGGTGCATATGATAGCACTTACGGAAAAGCAGAATGAGGATACGTCTTCACGTAAGATGACTTTTCCAGAGCTTGAATATGGAGTCGAGGCCAGGATACCCGGCGATCTGTCGAAACGGGAGAAACAAGAACGTATAAACTGGGTATTCAGGGTACCAACCAAAAAGTCCTAAAAGCGCTAAGACCATTCAAACTTCGTAGTTCAGCAGCTCCTGAGCCCGCGTTACAAATTCAATTCGAGTGCAATGAATAACATTAGCGTGCTGCGAACGATTGATGTCGATATTCGCTCCTCGCGACACCAAGAAGTCAAAAATCTTCTCCGAGCCAGCCCAAACAGCTCGTTGAATTGGCGTTAACCCGCCTTCAATAAACTGATTGACGTCTGCGCCGTGTTCATCTATCAGCACTCTTAGCAGTTCCAAGTCCTCGGCGTTTCCTTCTCTGGCTGACGCTCTCCCCAGAGGGGTTTCATGATCTTCGCTTGCTAAATGCACACTGGCACCTCTTTCTATCAGGCTGTACACAAAGGGCATGTCACCATTATGGATAGCGAACTGGAGTAAGCTCCCGTAATCCCCTCCTATGGCGTTGATGTTGGCTCCTGCATCTAGGAACAAGTTGATTGCTTCTAAACTGTTGCTCGTGGCATAGAGATTCTGAAGCATACGGCTCGTTTCTCGGTCGGGGAAGCTGGCTCCGTTTTCCTTCAGCAGCTTTACCATTTCCTGGTCCTGGTTCAATACAGCGCAGCCGAGGGCGGAGTAGACGTAGAAGTCTGGACTACATGCGTGAACATCGGCGCCCTTGTTGAGCAAAGCCGTCACGATTTCGAGACATCTTTCTCCCGCCGCTTCGCGCAGTGCTTGGCCGTTGTACTTGTTCACATCCACCCCTTGTTCGATCAGAAACATCGCTGTATGTACGTGGCCGTTCTTTATAGCTGCGCAAAGTGCTGTTCGCCGCTCCCATTCTTCGTATCCTGGGGAGATGTTGGCGCCGTGTCTCAGCAGTAGATGCACAATAGACATATGCCCATTCGCTAGAGCACACCACATTGCCCTGTCATCTTGTCTACGAGGATCAACACCGTGATCTATCAACTTTTTCACTAACTCTTCGCTGCCGTGTTTAGCAGCTCTGCAGAGTAGATCCATTCCTGAACTGCCCCGCCCGGATGTACTTGCACCTCTTGATACCAGCAGCATTGCCGTTTCTACGTGACCTTGTCGTATCGCTAACTCAGCTGCTTTGGGTCCCTTTTTAGCGGGTGCATTGATATCGGCGCCATAATCGAGGAGCATCTCTACTAATGGTGTCCACCCTAACATTGCAGCCTCACAGAGCGAGGACCTTGTGCGCCATTTATCCTCCACTTTGGCACCTCTATCCAACAGCAACCTGACGAGTTTTCCATCTCCTTTATATGATTCGATGGCGAGGAAGAGCAAAGACTCTCTCCGGTTGTTGCGCTTGTTGACGTTGCCGCCTTGGTCCAGCAGGAGCTCTGCAATCTCCGGGAGGTCGCGTTCCGCCGCCTGCAACAGCGCCAAGTCATATATCAAATTGTCTGTGGCCTTCCACCCTTCTGCTTGTAGCATAAACTTCTCGACTGCCGTGTATTGTGATCTCTTCACGGCCTCTGCCACACCTCTCCCGCCTCTCTCGCGCAGGTGGTACCGGTACAGATAGTGATTTGCTACATGGTACACGCGGCGGCAAGTCTGCACAAAGTGGTTGATATCTCTTTCGGAATCTAGACATTTTGCGATAGACAAAATCAATTCGTTTGCAAGTTTTAATAGTGACATTGCGCATAAGCAGGGGATCGAAAGAAGTGGTAGGACAAGGGGCGTAGCGATACTCGCACCAAGTAATTGCAGATATAAAACTTGTCATAGAGCACTTTGCATATAACGCATCCAGCGCTTGTTTGAAATGGACAAAATAATCGTGGGCGGATATGTGTAAAAAAGCTGACCCGAGAAAGTATTCTATTCGTTTTCTTCGCAGGCGAGGGCCAATGTCGATGTCGGCCCAAGAAGGTATAGGGTGGTTGTTGCCTGTTTTTGACACCAAAACGGAAATATGAGAGTCTGGTAGATCATGTATGGCAAAAGTATAAATGTCATCGCCATAATCATCAAATTAATGAACGGTATCAATACATTAAAAAAAAGACAGAGGAAACGTCCTCAGTTAGGGACGTAGGTACACACAGAAAACTTGACGATCACGTGATATGGAGTAGTAAATCCTCCATTGTAAAGTATGCATAGGTGTGTATTAGTACATGTAATAGTGTATCCATTCACTATCTTTAACTGTCTTTTTATTTATTTTTTCGCTATAAATATTGACTAGATACATGTAGCTACTTACAGGGAAGAATACCTGTACCAAAATGTCTTGCCAAAGACCTGCCAAAAGTTCTTGTCCAAAATAGGTATCACAAGGTAACGCCCATTCACTATACGATAACACAAAACTTCTATTTCTATTATATGTTTCAAGTCAAAAAAAATTATCGAAGGTTTTAAACCCGAACAAAAACCAAAACCAAAACATCACATCGCACTTCTATAATATACAATTGTCGCACAAAACCATTGCCTTTTCAACCACTCGGATCATACAACATCCGAATTGCTGATACAATGACTGAAACCAACTCGGATTAGGACTTACTATTGCCCTAGCGGATTTCCTTTTGTATATAAGACTATTTCTTTTGTATCTTAGAATAGACAGTGCAATCAACTCTTATTTCACACTCAGTATTCGATTCTTACTCCGCAAAATCCTTCGACAACTATAAAAAAAGGTAGTTTTATAATACCGTGTTTAGGCTCTGTATGAAATATCAAGTCTCTTTTATGCGCGATTTGGACTTTTACAATCTACACTTAAGAAGGTGTGGGGGATTTTTTTTTTTGCATGAGTGTGTGTGTGTTTCAATATCAAGGCATAACCCATTCATTCATGTGCCGTACACTAGACATACAATTCCAAGAAGAAGAAGAAGAAGTCAAGAAAAAAAAAACGGAAAGAAAGCACCGAACCGTGCTTTCACATACGGTCCCCTAGTATACTCCAACCCCAAACCAACCTCAACCCACCACCCTATTTACTCCAGCCCTACTCCCCACATCAGCACAATCCTTACTTCAAAAACGCCCCCCCTCGCAAAAAAACCAAAGAACCAAAAAAAAAGGGGGGTGGAGTAGGGGGGTGAACGACAACATTATTACATACCTTCTCCCTAAGTTTCTGCCAATAAGCCTGATCCCTCTCACTGCCCTTGACATGACCATCCCTCGAGCCAGGCGTCGAGTAAATGCTGCCCTTTCTGCGCTGGAACTGCGAGGGTGGGACTTTGGAAGCGTCCCACTCGCGCGACTCGCGGCGGTGGTCGGTGGTGGTGGTGGTGGGGGATTCGGGGGATTGCGAGAGTCGCATGTCGTCGGTGCCGGCGATGTTGGCGATGGTTTCTGTTTGGGCGGGAAGGAAGGGGTGTTGTTAGATTGGGGGAGAGTGTTGGGGTGGGGTGGGGAGGTAGGGGGGTTTGTGGAGGGAAACGACCTACGTTGTTGAGTGGTTTCGATGGGGATGGAGGTTGTGGGGCTTCCTGCTGTTGTTGTGGACATGTCTGTGGATGTTGGGGTTAGTGGAGAGTATTTTTTTGAAAGAGGAGGAGGTGGTTCGTAAAGGGGGGAGGGGGAAGGGGTAGGTAGGAGGGATTGATGTTTGTTATTGAAGACCGAGTAGCGCGTATAACTATACGCGCTTCAAAATGACGTACCGTTCGAAGCCATGTTGGTGATATAGAATAAATCGTGAGGTTTTGAGGTGTTATAGTTGCAGAGCAGCACTTGAAGTGTTGAAGATGAAGGTAGTTAAGTTATCCAAGAAATGAGGCTTGAAAGAAACTAATCAAACCGAAGAAGGTTATGAAAGGACAAAAACAACACCACCACCCAGAACCAGCTGAACCACACTGTCTTTATGTACTCAACCTTTCTAAGCCCCCCTCCCCCTCCCAAAGCGAACAACTACAAGAAAAAACAAGCCACACATCTAGGCGCCCTGTTCAACGGCACACAACCAAGCCTGGTGTGATTCGTCTTCACGCATCCCCCCTCAATCTATCAAGCGGCCCGTACGTTACCCAGCGAATCCAGGGAGAGGGCAACACGCAGCGCCCAGAGAAAGTGCCCCTCATTTACCCTCTCCAGACGCTGATAACTATGAAGGTATGATGACCGGTTGATCGTCACCTAAGTGTTTCTGCCCAGACTTGCAAAGAGGCGAATCGCGAGGTCACGCTCATCCCTTGCCAATTGCAGACGCGGTGACCACGGTGGACAAGCTTCTTTAGGGACGGGATGCGCGGGAAGAGCGGCATTTTTTTCGTGCGTGCGTGCGTTTGTTCGTCGTGTCTGCTTTTGTTAAAGGGTGGTTTTGCGAGACTTTGCGGTTAACTATCTTGTGTGTTGTGTGCAATGAGGAATACGAGGGATTGGATCGGCATGGTTGGGTCGAAAAACCAGAGCTGTCTCCACCGTTCTTTCAGTAGACTACGTTGCATTGCTAAGAGGTCTGGATTCATTTGTGCATGCTCGAGGGGTTGCTGCTTCGGCGAAAGAGAGGGTCGACGTCATGCACGTTGGTCGTGGTGGGTCTGGTGGGGGATCAGCTGGGGAAAGCTGGGGAAGGATTGGCTGCCGTTTGGATCTGTGGTTGGTTGCACAGCCTCAACCTCCCTTCAACACAATGCACTCAGTACTTTAGTGCGCGCGCACATGCAGCTATAGAACACCCTATTGTGGTAAGCTTCACCATCTAGTTATAAGAATTGCAGATATACGTACAGTAGAAGGACCGATAGCGTTGAGTGGAGCCGACACGAAAAGCTCCCTTGAGACAGAGAGACAACACGTCCAACTGCAACTGCACAACTCACACACAGTACAATTCGTGCATCCTCCAACACAGCCGACCACCTCGTTTGGGTTTTAGTTACGGCATGCAGATCAGGGGATTGTTTTGGGGTCGGAGTTCAATGGGACAAAAGGCGTCATAGCAGCGCCATTGTGCATGACGGGTGTGTCCCCGGTTGGCGAGGTCAAGATCAGAGGGTTTGGGGGGTTAATATGGGGAGATTGTGAGCGGCAGCGCGTGGTGAGGTAAGGTAAGGTACCCAGAACCAGAGTTACTTTAGACTTTCATCACGGGTCTGCAGGGGCTGGGAAGACACATGTGTAGCACGTTGTAGACTTTTGCTTAACTAATTGGTAGGGCTGGGGGGAGTCTCAGGTGTTCAATGTTCATGTTGAGTTCAATTTCCCCAGCCTGCAAGTGGGGATCCATGACCCCTTTCCGTTGACGTCGACAATGCAAAGGCAAATGCAGTGCATTCCAAAGTATTTCGTGGTTATCATCTCCAAGTGTAGAGTTACTCGCATAAACTGGATGTTGCACCATCCCCGTACGAACCGCTGTAGAGAGATAGGCAGGCCACCAACGGCACACATACACACAGCTAGATAATTCGCACGTGAACATCTTGTGTTGCAGTATATCGTGTCAAGGTAGCGCAATGCAAGAAAATGTGGGGAGTGATACACAGCGTGCAGAATGGTTTATGAATTTTTTTTTCTTCTTCCTTTCCGCCAAATATCGGAAACTTGTTGAGTGATGATTCTTGTGTACATGGCCGTTTCGAAGAAAGAACAAGTAGAAGATCCGCCGTCATATCGAACACGCAAAAAGGTGGTAAAAATAATATAAAAAAACAAGTGTATATAACCTCCTATGCTTGTCGGCAGACGGCGGTGAATGAGGGGAAGTATTCCCCATGCTCTCCGCCACTGTCTGGTCGCAAGCAAGTATCACGAGTCTTTGAAAAACCCTAGTGAACAAGAATGAACCAGAAGAACAAAAGAGATGGTCTTGATGCCGCCTTCCCACCGCCCAAGCCTATCCCTTCCCTCCCCAGGGATGCCCCACCCCGAGAGTCATATTTTTATATCCAACCAAAGGTTCTGTGAGCACGCAGGAAACGCCGAGTATGCATCACTACCACCGCCCAGGATATCCGTGGAAGCCAAAATGTAGTAGCGCAAAGCTACAAGCGAAAGAAAAAGAGAGAAGATAACCGTTCACATAGGTGAGAAGGAAGCCCAGATGTTGGATTGAGTATGTGCCCATGAACGCCGGAGAGAATGCAACAGATGGAGAGTTTGCCGGATGTAAAACCATCCGAGACAGGGAGCCGTGTAATCATCATAAGTCGTCGTCGAGATCGATAGCATCAGGGTTCGCCGCTGCATCATCCTCGTTTGGCTTGATGTTGCCGCCTTGTGGACCAGTGCTCGCTGCGACGAAGCCTTGTGGTGCTTTCGCCTGCCGTTCAAGTGCTGCCATGGCATCTTCGCCCTCGACGGCATCCCCATTGACATGCTCTCCGTTGCCGTTTTGCTGGCCTCGTGCAACGGCTTGAGAAGCGATAAAGTTGACATCGGTGCTGCGACATGTTAGTATTACGTACTTGAGAAGGCAAATGAAGAGGTTTACGTACTTGTACTGAGCTTGAACGCTGCGCTTGATCCGAAGCATTTCCTTGTAAGTGTCCTCGTTTCCGTGCTGGACTTCGAAAGATTCCCATTTCTTCCAGAATTCAGGACTGGTTCGCGGATCGCAAAACTGGCTGGCATGCCCGTAGATTGCTCGTGCACGGTCGATTTCACCCAACCTTCTTTCCATTTCGGCAAATTTGAGGCACATTTCTTTGGCTTCAGAGTCGGGCAGGGCGGAGATGGCGCGCTCGTAGATTGATCGTGTGGATGCGAGACCGAAATTGGATGCTGATTTGGTGATGTAGAAGTTGAACATCTCCATGCGATCCTCATCGGCGACAGCGCGGGTAGCACGTTCATAAATGCGCATCGCATGCCGAGCAAGGCCTCTGTCTTCTTCCAAAGCACCGTACATGAGGTACAGTACCTTGGCAAATTTCGGTGGGCACCCTTCGACGGCTTGCTCGAAGAGGTCACGCAGGCGTTCCATGCCTATTTTTCGGTCCACGGCCTTGGTCAGGTAGAGGTTCCAAAGCTCGAAGGCGACGGGGTAACTGAAAAGGTCCAGGCCCCGCTCGAACACCTTGAAACAATCTTCAAAGTAGCCTTTTTCCTCTAATAAGTTGGCGTAGTTAACAACAGTTTGCGGCGTAGCGATACGGAGTTCGAAGATGCGCTCATAAACCTTCTTCGTCTCCTCAAGCGTGCTGACACTCTCGACGAGATCCACGTAGAAACTCCATAATTTCCAGCTCTTGTGGACGCGTTGTTGAGGGGTCAGTGATTCATCAAAATAATCGGCATTTGATCGTTTGGGGGCCTGCGTTGCTTTGGCCATGATTTCGACTGCTCTGTCGAAGTTCTCGTTGCGGAGCTCCATCTCAGCCCACTCGCACCACATTTCGGCCAGCTCAGCGACCGACTTGAACGGCACTTTCACGGCCTTCTCCATGATTACGCGAGCATTCTGCAAGTCGCCGCCAGCTTCGTAGAATTTAGCGTAATTAGTCCATAAGTCGTGGAATTTCCCGTGAGCTTTCTTTGGGTTGATGGCGGCAATGGCGTCGGTGTAGGTCTTGACAACCTCCTTGTTATTGTCACCCCATAGAGCAACGCGCTTCTCCCATTCGATGACATTGTGTGGATTTTGGCGCAGCATAACATCGTTCAATAAGAAGGGCCGGCGCTGCATTAGCGATTCGAACCGGACGATTCGGATGTCAAGGTCTGCATCCGCGTCCTGGTTGACTTTACCCTTATCGGACCGAGCTGCAGCTTCATCCAGCTTGATGCTAACCATAGCCTCCTCGGCCTCAACATAGGTATCGAATACCACCGAGAAGTCCCGGACAGTCATGACAGTAGTGATTCCCTCCTCAAACACATCACGAGCCTTCTCGTACTCATTTTTGTTCATCCAGTAGCGAGCCAGTCCTACCCAAAGGATCCCGCGCTGATCGGGAAACTTGGAGATGCCGCTCCTGATGATTTTCTCGACATTGATGCCGCTGTCATCGCCGGTCTCGATGTCTTTTGCATGATCAATGAGCAGCTCAATCATCTCGGTCCAGAATTGGAAGGGGCCTTTGGCTTCTTTGCTCTTGAAGCGGGGGTTGTTGAGTATCTCCATGTACATTTTGACAGCCTCTGTGTATTTGCGCATATCCTTGAGCAGCTCAATGAAATCTTCGGCATCTTCGGGATGAATTTGCATGTACCTCCTCCATATCCTCACGGCCGTCTCGCCCGAGGCCGATGTGGCGAATGGACGGTATAGATCCCATATACGATTGTGCTGGGTAAGGGGGAGCGCACGCAGTGCTCGGTCGAAGGTATGACGGGTAGTGGTGACGAGCGGCTGCTGCATAAGGAACTTGAGGTACATTTCCCAGATGCGCGGCATCTTGTTGAGCAGGACCAGAGCGCGTTCGAACAAGGCATTGACCTTCATATAGTGGGGAGCGAACTTTGCGGGGTTCTTGCTCTCGAGATGGTTGGTACGGAGCTCGAGGTAGAGCTTCCAGAGCTTGTAGGAACGCGGGAGAGTGGTGCAGGCGCGCTCGAGCACGAAAGCCTGCTCCAGGAGGCTGCCCCTCGACTTCTTGAAGCTGTAGTAGTCCAGCCAGGGCTTGACGCTCCCTGGGTTGCGCTGTATGTCCTGCTCGTAGACAACATCCTGATCGGAGATGAGGTAGAGGTCCTGGGAGCGCTCCATCTTGCGTTTGCTCGGCCTCGACAGGCTAGCCGTCACGGTGCGAATGAGTTCGCCAGGCATTGTGGTGAGCCAGCGCAGGGGGAAAGCCCGCGGGTGGGCAAAAACGCGATGGGAGCGTGGTCGTGGTCGTGATTGTGATCGATGCGATGGGATGAGGGACTGGAAGTGAAACTGGAAACGGGTGGTGAGAGCAAAGTGAAGAGTCGGTGTCGGGCAGGGAGCGGCGTCTGACCAATCAGAGGCGGTAGCAGAACGCGCTAGTTGCATCAGCAGCGTGCAGCGTGAGAGGTGAGAGGTGAGAGGTGAGAACAGGAGGGAGCAGCGGGCGCACGGACCGCCCCTGTTGCGGCAGTGCGGCAGATGGCGGACGCTGTGTTTTCGTCTCAAGTGTCTCTGCTCTCTTCTCCGTCGCCCGACGCCCGACGCCCGCCTAATCTAGCCCTAGTCCTAGTCGGTCGGTCGTCGTCTTAGCTTCCCGGGCGTGACGCAGTAGTAGCAGCCCAGCCATACATCACGAGCTGCAGCTACATCCTCCCCTTCGTGCCATTGATATTGCATCACCCTGGCCGTCAACATTTATACAAGACACCGATTCTGCTCTCCTCTCGAGTATCGGCACGGCCGTCGATCCTGAAACCCTCTCTTCACCATGTCGGGCAGCGGGGTAAGTCAAGTTGATGGAGAGCAAAGTGCAGCAGAAGCTCGTATGATACCATCGTGGATCGAGCTATATCCCATACTCTACATTCTGCCGCAAAACACCCCATACCACACTGCACCCCAGGATACCGCATCGGCTGGCTAACATACCACCATCAGGCCAGGGAAGCCGTTTTCCCAACCCGACAGTCGCTCGGGTTGATGAAGAGCAAGCTCAAGGGTGCACAAACCGGCCACGACCTGCTCAAGCGCAAGAGTGAGGCCCTCACAAAGTACGTTCCTTCATACCTCCCCCCGCCTTAATATCATGAGACAACATGCTGACCGCTCCTGCAGGCGATTTCGAGGTAATCCTCCCCCCCCTTCCCCCACCCATTCTGCACACGCACTTTCCGAGGACCATGCAGCTGAAACATTTCCATCTTTTGTCTAGAAATCACCCGTCGCATCGATGAGGCCAAGCGCAAAATGGGGCGCGTCATGCAGATAGCTGCCTTCTCGCTCGCCGAAGTCACATACGCCGTCGGCGGCGACATAGGCTACCAGATCCAGGAATCCGCAAAGCAGGCACGCTTCCGCGTCCGCACCAAGCAGGAAAACGTCTCGGGTGTCTTCCTGCCGCAGTTCGAGAGCTATACCGCAGAGAGCAACAACGATTTCGCCTTGACTGGTTTAGGAAAAGGTGGTCAGCAAGTCCAAAGGTGTAGAGAAACATATGCCAGGGCTGTTGAAACGTTGGTGGAGCTGGCCAGTCTGCAGACTGCGTTTGTTATATTAGACGAGGTGATCAAGGTCGTCAATCGTCGTGTAAATGCCATGTGAGTACCCGGGGTATCAATATCCATATTACGTAGGTATCCAGCTACTAATGTTGCATAGCGAGCATGTCATCATACCCCGCACAGAAAACACCATCAAGTACATCAACTCTGAATTAGACGAGCTGGATCGTGAAGAGTTCTACAGGTTGAAGAAGGTTTCTGGCAAAAAGCAGAGGGACGCGGCCGAGGCGGATCAGCAGAGGGAGTCTGAAAAAGCAGCTGCAACCAAAGAGCAAACAGAAAAGGCAGCTGTAGATGCCGGGGATAGTCAAGATCTGCTCGGTGACAAGGACAATGAAGATGTCATTTTCTAAGTGGTCGATGGGGGTGGAAGCCGGCAGGTGATTTGTTGGCGGATGATGGGAAAAAGCCTGGGGATAAATGCAAACAAACACAACCGCAATCTACCAAATGTCAAAAAAACACACAACACCATTCCTGTGTCCAGTCAGTCAGTCGATCACGCATCATGTGTATATAGAAGACGAGTAAAGTGGATGAAGCCATATTTTCCATTGTGATTCCTTTGACTGTCTGGGTGTGACAGTTCAACCATGCATAGGGCAGTCCGTCACATGCGACGTCATAAAATATACTACTGCCGAAACTTTTCCATGAAACAGCTACTCCATTGGATGCCGCTAAACTCATTGAGAACTCCTCCACAAAACTCCAAAAGAGACCAGGAACCTTTAACCCTTGGAATTATATCCGCGTTGTTGAGGAACCACACCACGAGTGGTGTTCGAGTTGTCGTGGGGGGGCTGTGCCATGTATCCATTGCCCTGGCTGTAAGGTTGGACAGAGGGAGCATTGTAGTAGTTGGCGGGCCCATATGTCTGGGGGTAGGAAGGATACTGGTACTGGTACTGGCCCCATTGCGCGTACCAGTTTTGTTCGGCTTCCTTGGCCTCCCGGGCTAACCGCTCTTGCTTCTCCTCATCGTCCCTTTTCCAGTTTTTTAGCATGATGCGACAAAAAAAGAAAACAAGAAAAGAAAGAAAGAAAAAAAGAACATGAAAAGAGAAAATGGATAAAACACGCCCTCGGAGGCTGATGCAATCCAGGTATCTTAAAATGCACAATAATACACAAGGAAAAGAAGAAGAAAATTCGATCAAGTTTGCAACGATAACCTACTCTCGCTTGTAAGAGATGACCAGAGGCTTCTTGGCTGCACCCACGGTCATGGTGGATGCGGCTTCCTTGGCTGCAATTGCGAATTGTTCGTTCTCGAACTCGACCCAACCGACGTTGAGGAACTTGGCGTAGCGAACGTCCTTGAATCCGTTGAAGTTTTCGAAGATGTCGTTCAAGATATCCTCGTTGACATCCTCTGGGAGACCGGTCAAGAACAGAGTCTTGTTGGGCGGCAAGTGCTCGTTGGGCTTCGGGTCGAAATGGTCGGGTTTCTGAGCAGCCGCGGGGTTGGCATTGGCTTTGGCTGCCTCTTCGGCGCGCTTGTAGTCTTTCTGGTGTGTCAGTACGCAATTCTTATAGTTCTATGCCCTTGGAATCCTGACCTTTGATCATGAGGCGCTTGCGCTTGTGTTCCTCGAACATATCTGCGGCCTTGGTCTGGACTGTCTTGTCGCTGTGGGACTTGGCGAGGCGAACCTTCATCGGCTTGCCGTGCAAAGGAAACTCGTCCATCTCTTCGACGGCTTGACGGGCGTACTCCTCGCTAGTGAAGACGATGAATGCCTGGCCCTTGCGCTTGAGGCTGCTCTTCATGATGATGTCAAGGATTGGTCCGTAGACCTTGAAGATACGAGCGAGGAGTTTCTTCTGGTGAGGGATGTCGACCCACTCCGCAAGGTTGCCGATCTGTAGAACGTTTCATTGTTAGCATGTAATGCGCTTTGCGTGTGCGCACAGTGCGCTGCGGGGGAGAGGGAGGTTTACCCAGATGCTGCGACAATTGTTAGCGGATTGCTTTTGCGAGCGAGGAAGCGGTACATACGTTTCAATTGGGACAGGATACTTGGCAGGATCCATAGTAGGAGCCGCACCGGTAACACCCTCCATTTTCTCAGCCATGATAGTCTTGTGTTGTGGTGTCTTGTGTCTGTCGCGTTTTGTGTGTGTGTGGATGTTGGTGGAGTGCGAGAAGTCGGAAGCTCTGAAGCTCTCTGTTCCGACAACCTAGGCTGCCGAGCACGGACCACGCGCGAAGCGCTAAGTGCTTCCGGACTAGCGCGCTGTTTTCTCGACTTCACCTCACGTTCTTTCTCTAGCCTTCCATGTTCACCAGCAAATTATGTGTTTCGACTGATGCACCCCTAAAATGATTTTCGTACAGTTCGCCGATGCCCTTAAAAATACGTATATAGTTTTGCCAAGGCAAGCTACCCATGACAAGTAGATCTAATCATCAAGCTAGACTATTCACGAGATGGGGCTTTCCAACGATAGTAAAAGTCGGTAGTCATTATATGCTTAGATACACATTCTCGTATATCAATTCGTCGATTATATGGTATCTTCATCAAATTCTCAAGCTAGGCTCATGTTATTTCCGTGCATTTTCCTATCCTGAGCCTCCAAAGTGTCCTCTTTTCGAAATAGCTCTCAAGCATGGCTCAAGTGCTTCCATGTATCAAGGGCTATTTGGTTGGTGGTTGACATAGAAGAATTGATTGAGGAAACTATCAACTATCTAGAAAATACTGGGACTCATATATCCCAGTATATATGAGCAAACGAGTGTGAACAATCAGTGAACAAATAAGTGAGCAATCGGTAAACAGTGACATGAAGGGCTCAGAACTACATTATTACCATTCACAGCCACATAGAACAACCTCATCATCGTATTTGCAGAATTCCCGTAGCATCTTCCCAATCAAAACTCGACTGGTGTATTAGCATCGGACTAGGAGTGCTACGTGTCCTTGTCATTACACATCAAGCATCAAAATATATCGTACGATAGCGCGACTCTGAGCGGTTTGTCACCTGTGTCGATACCACGAATAAGTTTTATTAATCCTTGCCATGATATACAAATCTTAATCGTACGATAGCGTAGTGTCCACTCAGTGTTTTTCTCCAAACCATTGCTTCGTCGTATCTCCTCTATACCGAATATGATTTGATGTAGGTGAATTGTGGACACTTAAGCAATTCTATCTCTAAAACGACGGCTGGGATAAGGTATCATGCGTTCTGACAGTTCCTTACTTGTTTAAACAATGGAATCATAAGGATCGATGGAGATGGCGAAGTGCTACATGTACGAATGGTATATATATATATATATCAATTAACTAGGCAACTGTATCAAATCCAAAGTGTATCGTCCTGCTGCGCTACCGAGTTTACCGCATGGTATAGGGTACTTGACCTGCAAAAATAATGTCAGCTCCCCATCCACTCGCATAAGACTCCCGAGCAACAGTGGGCCTCCTCGGTGGCGCATAGAACGATCCACCCGCGGGTTCCTGCCACGCCAGTCTTGCCAACTCCCTTTCCTTCATCTGCCAGATATATTGCTCGTAGCGTGCGTCACCGCGATGATCCTCATGTGTTTGTTGTCGGTGCTGTACTTGTGCTGGTGCTTTCGATCTCGCGTTGGTGTATGCTTCTGGGTCCGCGAAGGGGTTTGCAGGGTCGGTGGCAGGGTTGTATGGAGTTTCTCTACTGGCGCTGGCGCCGCCGCTTCTGCTGCTTTCACCACCGCTGGGGCCTCCTCGTACTTTGTTTCGTATGTTTTGGAGTGATTTGGACTTTGTGGACGCTTTTGGTGCGGATTTCTTCCCCGTCACGGGATCTCGCCCGCTGGCCCTCCTTGCTTCGGCGAGATAATCGATGGAGCCGCGCGGTGATGTCGTTGGATTTGCGTTGCCTCGTGGCGTCGATGATAATGGGTCAGCACCCTGGCGGACGGCGGTTGGATTGTAGGATGGGTTACTCGGGTTGTCGCGTTTGGCGTAAGGATTCGTGTCCTCGCCCAGTGCTGCGGAGCGGATTTTCTTGATCAGGGACGGCATTATTGTGGTTTTTCTTTTAGGGATCTTCCTCTGGGATTAAGGTCGTTGCTCTAGGTAGTAGAGGAAAGGGTGTGATTCGTTTTTTGTTTACGGTTCAGAGAATTGGGGCGTTCGATACCTCGTCGAGTTATATTACTGATGTTGCACCGAAAGACGATGTTGACATAACCTGATACAAGACAAATCCACAGAAGAGTCGGAGTGAAGTCGTGTCGTATGCGCAGCGTTCCCGCTACCCGTCTATATTATGCACGGCGCAGTCGCACAATCTGAGGTATCTAACTGGTATTTATCTCTTTCTTTTTTTCCGTGCCTCCTCCTTCTGATGAAGCCTGCGGTCGCTAGATCCGGTTGTCTTTCTCCTCGGGCGTTGCGAAATTGTAAAGTATCCCGTCGCAAGTATATCGTGCTCCCATGTGAGCAGGAGAGGATCGATGAAACAGATAGGTTGAGATCGTACGCCAAACCAAAAAAGCAACCCGCTGTTATTACCCGGGAAAAGGAGAGAGCAAAATTGTGGAGTTCGGCTTAAGCTCGATTGTTTAAGGTAAATGCAGAGGAAGAAGCATTCTAGCACAGCAACACTTGGAACAGCAAAGCGAATAGAAGCGAAATGATCACAACTGTCGTTTAGCCACCTTAACAGACGAAGCAGCTGGGGAATATGTACCTAAATATATTAATACGAGGTGGGAGGGGAGAAAGGATTGCGCTAGGCCTATAATGGGTGCGTTGGCCGTTGCCCCAAGGCAGCCGCTTGAGGTCTGCTCACCTCGGACTGTAGACCGACGGCTCTGAAGGACGTCACGTCTTACTTATTGCCCTGCCTTTATCAAACGATTAACTGAATCGACACTGAATTGAATGAGAGCGGGAGTTGCTCCAAAACAAAAGACATGTCCATCAAAAGCAAGAGATGTCACATAAGAATTAGGGCGGTTAATCACTTCAAATATTCAATGTTGGGCTGGAATGATCCATGTATTGTTTTCTCCGTATAAAACATTTCTCTGTAGCATTGGCGCACAAAAGACGGGCAAGTTCATGTACCCCGTGATCGCCCGTGCATCCACGCACCTGTAAAAGAAAGCAGGTACTGCAGACGCGCCCATACATTAGAAAGACGCCAGTCGATCGTCATCCGTTATCTGCCCAAACACGATGAACACCAAGAAACAGCCCTAACACACGCATGCATGTGCCCATCCATCGCAGAAATCCCGGCTGACCGCATCCTTCAAGGAAACATGTTGGTACAAGATGAAGAAAAGAGACACAATTCTTTGTGGAGAGGAAGAAAATTAGCTGCAAGAAGTAAGATACCCAATCCGATTGTACGCCTGAGAAAGAGTGGATCGAAAAATCGTTCCATGTGGAAGCAAAGAAGCTATCTCCGCAATCTTGATTCCGTACTTTCTATGAAGCCACTGTCGAACTGGAATTGCAGAAACGCAACCTTGGGATTCTCAAACACCTTCGAATCGAGTTGCGAGAGCATGAAAAGCATAGAAATGGCTGCAGCCAATCTTGCTTATGGATTGTGAGGACACTCCTAGTGAACTGGTGCTGTAGGAGCGGTGCGTCTACCCCAGGGTTGATTGTTGTGGGGAGGCGTGGAACGGTTGTTCGACCATGCACCACCGGAAGAAGTGCGAGGAGAGCTATTCGAGTTAGAGCCCTGGGATTGATAGTTTGACGGTTTCCGTGGACGCTGGTTCGGGCCTCCGGTGGATGGGCTTGATCCACCTTGGAAGCTGCGTCGATTCTTTTGTTGCGCAGGCCCCTTGCCATTCTTGCGACGTCGGGGCATAGACTTGACCACGGCTTCCTGAATACTACCGAACTTGACACGAACCTCAATGGTTTCAGAGTACTTGTCAAATTCACCATTGTACGAGGGTTTCGAGAACATTTCCCCATCAAGCCCGCGGCCGTACCTGGAGCCTTGACGAGAGTTCTGGCGACCTACTGATGGAAACCCGGCCGGTGGCTCGTTCGCTGCCAAGTGGGGAATTTTGGGTAGTATGACCGTAGGCAAAGAACCAAATTCACGATCCTCGAGTAGCATATCCGCACTAACGCGGCTCGTAACCTCACTACTGCCGTCATCAACGAATATTTTCCTGCTCACAGTGTTTGGAAGTGACACAGTTGCTGGGGTCGAAGTTTGACGGACGTCAAGTGGTGCTTTTGAAGACGCAGCGACCGCAAGCGAACCGGCATTTTGACCAGCAGCTTCGGTAGATGTATGAGGTTGAGCACCCGATGGAGGCACAGCTGCTGATGAGGGAGCCAGCAAGTTGTTGAACCTGGTTTGCCACTCTTCCGAAAGAACCAGTGGCCGTGATCCAATGCCAGGGCCAAGACGAGTGCGAGGGGGCATACTGACGACAGCGTCAGGCTGTGCAGCAGGCTCTACAACAGGAGGAGGCAATCGCACGCGGGGCGCGGGTCGCGGCAGATTCACGATAGGGGACGTAGAGTCGCCACTATGAGCTGGATGAGTCTGGGTCTCTGGTGGAGGAGGCGAGTCTCCCATAGTCGTGGAGATGACTGGCGCTACCGGCTCAGAAGACCTCGGGAAGAAACGCGAGGAGCGGGGACCTTGAGCTGCCGTGTGAGTGTGGGGACCTTGATTGGTTATGTGTGCCGGCGTGGAACCTTCAAGTGGTACGCGGGGCACGTCGTCTTTCGGTTTGAGATCCAGCGCCCCTCCAGTTTGAGGAGGCTTCACATCGAGACCACCAATCTGACCATGCATTGTATTTTGGGCCCGGCCTTTGTTGTCCTTGAACGTCTCTCGAATTTCAGGAATGAACGAATCACCACCCATACGTTCGAAGTCCTGGTGTGCCTTGGCAATCTGGGCTTGATCGTCGCGGCGGATTTGAGCTTGGAAGTCGCCCCATCCTGGAGCGATAGGTCGAGGTTTAGGTGCCATGGTGGTCTGCTTCGGAGCAGTTGCGCCTTGCGAATAAATCGGCTGGGGCACAAAAGGTTGGGTTGGGGCAGTTGGCTGATGTGGTGTCGCAGACTTCAGTGCAGAATTGACTCCAATCGGTGCCTGGCTTGCTTGTGGTTGCGGAACTACTTGCTGGCCGAACGTACCGTTCCCGAGAGCCCTGTCTTTAGCTTGTGGAGGACCCCACAAGCTAGACGTCCAGGGTCGCGATTGTTGAGGAAGTGAAGCGCTCGACCAGGTCGCCGACGACTGTGCTGGCTGACTCGGCTTCGTATTTATTTGTCCAGACTGCAGAGGTTGCGGTTGTGGGTGCGGCTGCGTTTGGTTTTGGAGGTGCGGTTTGGTCTGCGTGAGGCTTGGCGCGCCAGAGCTTGGAGCAAGTGAAGATGAGAGCTTCGGGTCTAGCTCGGGCTGCGCCTTGTCTGCGGAAGAAGGACCAACTCTAGCAGAGCGCGGCTTTGATGCTAATGTGTCAGAAGGCTTCTTGACGGGCTGAGGCTGGTGAACTTTAATCATCCCGTACTGTGCAACCTCACCCTCTGAGGATGGAACAGGTGGTTTAGGTGGTGACTGCACTGGTGCCGGTGCCGCTTTCTCTTTTAGAGGAGACTTCTGTGGGGGTCGCGACGGTGACGCTTCTTGATCTTTCTTGGGTTCATCCGTAAATCCCAGAGCTTCCATCTTTTTACGCAGACGTTCTTTCCGCTCGGCTTCCTCTTTCGCTTCTCGCTCCATTTCTTTTTGCTTCCGCAGCTTAATCGAATCGATTTTCTCTTGCATGACACGCTGTTGCACCTCGACTAGGTTTTGCATTGGTGGGGGACCACCGCTAGGTGTTGTAGCATCCTGTGAAGTAATTGATCCTAAGGGCGAAGCCGGCTGCGCTTGAGACATGCTTGGTGATGGCCTAGGTGCCAGAGCTGAGGGCTGTTGATCGTTTGATAGCGGCCGTGGAGGCAATGCGTGACGCTGAGTTCCTGGCACTCCACCATCACCAGCATATCCCGATTGAGACTCGCGCCGTGCTGTGTTCATAGGAACAGATGGATGATCCGCGCCTCGGGCGTCAAAAGACACGCGACCGCTTCCTCCGCTGACATTAGAAGAATTTCTCCGGCGGCCCCAAGATGGACCATCTGCACTTGTTCTCGAGGTTTGAAATGCCGCCGAAGGCTCAGCAGGCCCATCAAATGACGGACGTTGTAGAACCGAAGGTTGCTGGCGCACATTGCTATCGCGTATTGAGCCTCTACGAATATCACGAACTGGTTCATAGCGGCCACTATGCGAGTTGAAGAGCTCGCGGTTTCCGCGCTCGTCACGCCATGAACGGTTGAAATCGTCAGGGGCAATCTCTTTTGCAGGGAGCGATGGTGGTGGCATATTATCGTATCCGGAGACATCTCTAGAATATCGAGCTGAGGGTGGTGCTGGCTGCGCGGGTGGGTTAATCGCTATCGGGGAAACCTTCTCTACCGGTGGCAATGGTGCCCATGGTGACTTTACTGGTGCGGCTGTAGACGGCTTAGCAACCAATGTAGGCTTGTCAGGCTGTCCCTTTGGCTTTGGCGCATGTGCTCCAGGCTTGAGAATGGTTTTGGTACTTCCTGTTAAAGTCGTCTTGGGGGTATTGGCTGATGGGACCGGCGTGGAAGGTTTCGAAATTGGGGCGGGAGACTGTGGCTTGGCCGTGGGTTTTGGTTCCTCCACTGGAGCGGGCGGTGGCTGGCTCTCTACTGTCGCAACAGTTGACTTTGTGCCATCCATCCATTGTACGGTTTCAGGGGCCCAATCATCCTCGTCATCATCAATGTCTGCCCACTTCGCCTCTTTACTGCCTTCATCAGCCTGCAAGCGAGTCGCAAGATGAATGCCATATTGCTGCTTCAACTCTTCGTCGGTGAACTGTTTTGGTGGCGGCGGAGGCACTGGTTGGTTCTTATTCCACACCTTGCTTCCATCAGGTCCGGAACCTGCCCCATTCATCTGTCCTACGGAACGAGGCACATTCCCACTACCAGACTTGGCTACTAGGCGTGGCTTTGCAGAGGGCAATAAAGATGAAGCTGACTGTCCCGGTGTCGAGGTTTTGTCTCCAGATCGCACAGCGGGTGCGGACACGGCCGATTTCGCGAGGAAGTTCTTGGTCACAGAGACAGACTTGAAAGAAGTTGGCTTCTTAAGTGAATTGTTACGCAAATGCCCACCAGGGCGCTGGGCTTGGTCGACGCTTCCAGGACGGCTGATATCGGTATCCGAGCTACCACTAGCATATGCTCCAGCTTGCTGGGACTCAGCGGCGGAGTTCTCGCCTGCGTCGCCATTCACCAAATGTTCCTTCGTCTCAGTCGTTGCAGGAGGGATATTGTTGTTGGGTTCAGAATCGAGAGGGGTCGGGTTGGTGGGTGCTGGGCCGTTGCCGGCGGTGGTGTTGGTAGTTGACGCATTAACGTCGACGGGCAATGCATCACCCGCCGACTGTGCTTCCTTTACCACATCTTGGGTAATCTGCTCTGCCATAACAATCTTTGGATCTGAGGCATGTGGCGAAGAAGGATGTATGTCAGATGAATGTTCAGTTAAAGTAGAGGGGGAGCCCATGGGCAGAACGACCAAGGCCACGTGCGGTGGGCGACGGGCCGATCGTCTGCGCGATGCGCAGGAAGAATAAAGAAGTTCGGAAAGCTATTCACCTAAGGTCAAAGTTCGAGCGTCGCCACGGGGAGGATCAATCCGCTTCCGTAGAAACGTCGAGTTGGAGCTCCGGGGTGTGGGCGCGGCGAGCGAGGTTGGATGCGGTTACGGTTGTAGAATGCGGAGGTTCGGCTCAAGTCAACTGCAGGCAGTCGCGGCTGGCTGGCAGGTTGGCGGCTTACGCGGGGAGGCGTTGATGTCTCGTTCGGGATGAAGAGATCTCGCTCTCGTGGGGAGTTGGTAAGAGAGGGCCTTGCGGATTTTGGCCGGGTTGATTCAGCGATGGGAGTGGGAGGTGTTGTGTACAGTGTACAGCGAAGCTTCGCAGTGGTTGGATCGTCAATTGCTTGGCGTCGACCTTCTTTGAAGCTGAGCTGACTTGGGTAACGCCACACCACGCGAGCGCCTTTCACCATGCAAGCGTTCCAACCTTGTGATCACCTGGTTACTCTCAAACAGGCCGTCGGCTCATGCATGTAAACTCCCCCCGGAGTACGTTTTCCAATGATTCTTGCGCATCTGTTGGTTGATGGAAACATTCACCTGTTTGCCTGCTTGTACACACGGCATTGGAAACTGACGGCGCGACGCCCAACTGTTGTCACAACATGCATCACTGCTTCGACTCTCATCGCCGGCATATTGATGCAGCGCATATGTGCTCATCCATGTCTGCGTTTCACCACAAATAACAAGATATCAAATCCTGCTGAGTCGTGCTCTCTACCCCTCCAAGTTGGTGGTAAACGAGTTTAGAAACATCGCTCAAACAACATTACCTTCGTGCTCAAGGCTGCTGCAAACATGAACACATGAACAAAAAAAAAACATCATGGAATTGGCCGGAACTGTAGATTGGAATCTGCTACACTCTATATTTACACATCCCACTTTCTCGCTCGGATCGCTCTATTCTCGTAACCAGCGCTTTCCTTAATGGTGGACGTTGTTCTTGTGGTGACCTGGCGATTGCGTTAGTCATGCTTGTTGTAGCTGTACGACGTTACGGTGACCTACGCAAGTGGAAGTAGTAGTTCTGTGCATAGCCAATGGCAATGAGAGCGCCGATAACGTGAACGAGGGCTGTATGTGGATGTCAGTTGAAGCCGAGATGTACTTGTGAATCTGCGTGGAGCAACATACGCATAGCAGAAGCGTTCTTGCCGAAGTAACGGGCCTGGTAACGTCCCATAAGACCCTTGGGCTTGACCTCGGGGGCGGAACCCCGAGGCAGCTTCTCGTAGAAGTTCACCACCTTCTGCATGCGGAGAGCATTGGGTGATGATCCGATTGCCTTGATGTAAAATCAGTGAATGTTCGATAGTCCGCACATGAGCGATGCGGAGACTTGTGTAGTAGGTCGTTGAAATCTTTTGCGGTGGTCCGGAACTAGGGCCTATGCGACGGGAGAACATTCGGCATTGTGAGGGGACAGATATGGAGAGCTTACGTTCGGAGAAGCAACCTGTGAAAGAGTTATTAGCACAGCACATGTCATGAGAGCGCGCGTCGCTGTCGTTGGTTGCTGAGGCATACCTTGGGAGGGATAAGGGTGGAGAGGGCGCGCTTGGTGACGAAGCTCATCTTGTCGGCTGCGGTGCTGTCAGTATCAATTGCTTCCTTGCAGCGGATCCGGTTCGATCGGACGACGTACTTTGGCTGACGAGATGATGAGTGGAGATGGACTTGGGGTCGATAGATGGAATGTGGTTGTTCAGAAAGCTGCAAGATGAGGGCGCTAGTCAAGGCAGGCTTGGCGTCAAGCAAGCTCTCGGAACCTCAACTTCGACATCACTTCCAGCATCGCCCCTCAGACCCGACACGCCCGCCCACCATGTCGATGCTACCCAGGTCAATTGGCTCGCGCCTTCTCTCAGCTGGTGCCCGCCGATCTTCTGCGAGGGCCATTCTCCCCAACTGCCGCACATACGCATCCCAGCCCGCCTCCACAGAATCCGAACGCAAGACAGATCCCAGTGATGCGCCCGCCGTGACCCTCACCGAGTCGAGCGAAATCCGCGAGCAGAGTCCAGCAGAGGGCTCTGTCAGGCACAAACCGGACTACAATGTTGCTGTGGATTACCGTACTTCGTATGTTGGAAGCATCATAACTGGGCAACGTGATGGTGTCTGACTTGCACTAGCAACTTCTCTCCCGTTCCCAAGCGTGTCATGGATGGAAGTGAGCCTGGTGAGAGCGTAGCTGCTGCGGTGCTCTCTGGTGCCCCGGTGGACCTGCAAGCTCGTACTGTGCGGTATGCATGACCTCACAAAGCCCCCCCTGTTATTACGCGTTCGTGTCTAATCAAATGCATAGCATATACAAGCCCGCAAAGCCGGCTACTCAGTCTGGAGACTGGCACTCACACCACTGGTTGATGGACTGGGATGTGCTTCCCAAGGGTCACCGATGGGAGAACCCGTTGATGGGCTGGCAATCTTCTGCTGATTTCATGAACGGCCACAGGATACAGTTCAAGACAAAGGAAGCCGCTATCGAATTCGCGAACAAGCAGGGTTATGAATACTTTGTCCAGGAGCCGAACCAGCGCAAGTTCATCCCCAAGGCGTATGCCAACAACTTCACACACTCCCCAGGCAAGTTGAAGATTGTCAGAGCCAAATAGGCATGTTTTGAAGAGTGATAGACAGGCGCGTAGCCGGTGTACATAAAGCTAAATGGGATTCTTTCATTTCCTTCAGCTGTGCGTTTGAGCTTTCCGAAAAGTGTGATGATCCCGAGCGTACACCCACTATGCGTTGCCGTGTCCACCCTCTACTATAGTTACTAAAGAAAAAAGGGGTATTCGAGATCCCTAAACGCAAAATCTAGGTCCATAAAAATCAAAGAAAGAAGAAAGAAGAAGAAAATTAGGGATAAATAACTACTTGGGTACTATCGTTCCACTCCCCAACAAACTGGTGTACGTAACCCACCAGCTATGTCGCCACCCTAGCTTTTGCGCACCCCCCTTTTATGTAGAAAAATAAGCTAAGTCACCTTTTTGAAATCTTGTTTTTCTCTACTCAAATATATTCAAATTAGATCTTTCCAGATAGGCAATATATCGAAACAAGGAAAGCTTTCTATCTGTGTATATCATCTATATTTTTAAAGGATTACATGGGGCTAGTTTTTTATGTAAGGAAGGCTCTTTAATGTTTAGCTTTTTCGGCCATTATTTACACAAGCTTAAGGAGATAGGATACAAAAGAGTATCTAGACTGTGAGAGTTCCTTTTTCTATGTAATCTTTTTTACATTGACACTTCCGGAGGGTGTTAGACCTGAACAAAAATAATCCAAAAATGCGTGGTTAAGACTATTAATAGTCTCCCACGTTGACACTCCTTTTCACTGTTCTTAGTTACTTAGGTACATACCTGGGTATTCAGGTAGCCCGCCTTTTTAGTCATATGTACATATGTAGTCTAGTTTTGGTTCTTCTTTTTGTCCAAGTCTAACACGATCCGCAAATATTGATTGATAAAATCAAACAAAATTAGAGTCGGCAATAGGCGGGCGACCGGTGTAACCAAAAACATACACATCAAAAGTGGTGTGGATCGCATGGAAGAGCTGTCGATAGTCGCCAGGGAGACCAGAGTAGGTGCGAATCACACGCAGGACCAAAAAGACGAAACAGATGAAGCTCATGTATCACCCAAACTAATGCCCTACCCCAATTTCTTCACCTTAATATCCATCGTTCCACCTGAAATAACCCCCATCCATCAACATCCAGAAGCCTACCCACATTATCCTCGGCATCGCCCTAATCGGGAACCCGGTGCCTACAATTTCCCAATCCGGCCATCGCATACAACGTCGTCCATTCGGACACCGGCTATGCGTTGCCGTGTCCATCCTTTACCATAGCCACCGAAGAGATAGATAGAAAGAAAAAAAAAGTTCAAGACCCGTAAATGCAAAATCCAAGTCCAGAAAGAAAAATTTAAAGAGAAAAAGAGAAGGATAAAAAAGAAAAACGGAAAAAACGGAAAATCCATAAACCAACATCGAACCATCCACTCTCACACTCCAAACCGGTACCTTGAACCCCACCCCACATTCTTACCCCTCATTCGGACATGTGCACGAAACGAAACGACCTACAGAACAGTGCACACACAGGTAACAGTCCACACAGGTACCTCTCCTCTCAACCCCCCTAACCCACTAGTCTGTTCGTTAGTCTACGAGCGACCCCACATCTCTCCATTTGACAAGACAAGCCCGTGGCCCTGCGTGTGGCTACACGACATCACGCGCGCGCGCGCGGCGCACGCGGGGGAGGGGAAAGGAGAAAGCGGAGTCCCCGCCCGTTCAACTCTTACTACCGCGGCGGGGAGTGGTTAGTTTATTGTTCCATTAGACGGCCCAGGCGGATGGGCATTGATGTATATATGTCATCAATTGGCTACCAAGTAGTTAGCTAGATAATTTGATTACTTGCTTTTTAAAGCGTTTCTCCGAGCGTTACTTCGTGACTTTCTCTCTCTCTCTTTTCTTCTCTTTTCTTTCTGACTTTGATTTCGAATGACAAAGGTATCGAGAGCACCACACGTAGCAAGTTTTTGGGCATAGTAGCGCTTGTTGAGGGTTTGATTTGGAACTTACGATTGATTGGCTACGAATCAGACGAACGTAAGAGTAAGAGTAAAAGATATAGAGCAGAGAGGTTATACACGCGTGAGATAGGACGTACAAGCGGAAGAGGAGACAAGATGTCGGGTAAGACGATTTTTTTTCTTCTTCCGTTCTTTCGTGTACCGATGGTGAAGCGTTTTCCCAGTTTCTTTGGACATTCGCTCTACATGTTTCCCTTCCATACGTACATGCAATGATGTTTTTACATGCACAAGTGTTCAACACATACACATTCCCGTCACAACACCTCAACAACCCTCCCTCGATACAACAGAAGAAAAAAAAGGAAGAAAAGCTAACGCATTCCAACCCAGCAAAACACTTCATAAACGACCCAACGCACCTCGTAACCAGCGCGCTGCAATCCCTCCCGCACACAAACCCCTCGGTCGCCGTAGACACCACCAACAAAATCATCTACCGGCGCGCGCCAAACCCACGCCACGTCTCGCTCGTCTCAGGTGGGGGGTCAGGCCACGAGCCGTCCTTCACCGGCTTCGTGGGCGCCGGGCTGCTAACCGCCAGCGTCGCTGGGACCATCTTCGCATCCCCCTCCGCTGAACAGATCCGCCGATGCATCTCGCATCGTATTCCGCAGGACCAGGGCGTGCTGGTCATTGTGATGAATTACACGGGGGATGTGTTGAATTTTGGCATGGGGGTTGAGAAGGCGAGGGCGAGGGGTGTGGAGACGGGAATGGTGGTTGTGGGGGATGATGTTGGGGTTGGGAGGGAGAGGGGTGGGAAGGTGGGGAGGAGGGGGATTGCGGGAACGTGTTTGGTGCTTAAGGTTGCTGGGGCGCTTGCGGCGAGGGGGTGAGTTTATGTCTTTCTTTTTTCGGTTGGGGGTTTGTGGGTTAGGAGGAAGGGAGGTAAAGAGGGTTGAGTTAGGGAAGACGGAGGATTATTTGCTGACCCTGGGAATCATAGGGCGAGTCTGAAAGATGTCTCCGCAGTAGCACAGCTCACGGCGGACAACATCGTTTCGATCGGCTCTTCACTTTCGCACGTTCATGTCCCAGGTCGAAGCGTCACCGAGACGGGCGAAGACGAACTCAAAGAATCCGAAGTCGAAATCGGAATGGGCATACACAACGAGCCTGGGTCCGAACGCAAAACCACTGACCTCCCTGGATTAGTGAAGACGATGCTCGCGCACTGCTTGGATCCATCGGATAAGGACCGTCACTTCCTCGACATCTCGGCGCGAGATTCAGTCGTGCTATTGATCAACAATCTAGGTGGAGTCAGTGTATTGGAACTGGGTGGTATCACAAACGAGGTTGTGGAGCAGTTAGCCAATGACTGGAGCATCAAGCCAGTGCGCATTGTAAGTTTTTTTCTGGGTACAAAGTAGTATTAAGACCCCATGTGGCGTGGCGTTTTGAGACCTTGATCACCACTAAACCACCCCTGCCTGAGTTGAGCTGATTTCGTACCCGCGAATTTTAGATTTCTGGCACCTTCATGACCAGCTTAAATGGTGCGGGCTTTAGCATAAGTTTGCTGAAGTTGACGGATACCGGTCTCGGCGCTGGGGCCTCCATGATCGAGTTACTGGATGCACCTTCTGAAGCAGCAGGATGGTCTCCTGTGATAAAGACTGACACATGGATCAATCAAGAAGAGACCATACAACGTCAAAACACCAATATTGATGAGACTTGGACTAGCAATCTAAGAAGTGAGTTGTAGTCGACTGGCAAGTACGACCTCCATGCTGACCTTCTATCAGTTGATCCTGGAATCACGCAGTCAGCATTAACAACAGCACTCAACAGGCTGATAGCAGCCGAACCAGACATCACCAGATACGACACAATTGTAGGAGACGGTGATTGTGGAATTGGACTTAAACGTGGGGCAGAAGGTGCGTGCAATCATTGTTTCTTGCCACTACGTTGCTGACCAAATACAGCCGTCCTAGAAATGCTTCAAAAAGCAACAAAAACAGATGACGCGATGACTCTCGTGCAAAAAATAACGCAAGTTGTCGAGCTAGCCATGGATGGTACTTCGGGTGCCATCTACGCCATCTTCTTCAATGCGCTCGCTCATGGTCTGAATCAGAACGCGCCCTCTTCGCCACAACCCATCACGTCAGAAATCTGGTCTAAAGCTCTAGAATCGTCTCTCCAAACTTTGGGCAGATACACCCCTGCTAAGCCTGGAGATCGTACGCTGATGGATGCTCTTTATCCATTCGTAGAAACACTGGCCAAAGGAGGCAACATGGAGGAGGCGGCAAATGCAGCAGCGGATGGCGCAAAGAACACGCAAGGCATGCGAGCTAGCTTGGGACGAACAGTTTATGTGGGTGGTGAAGGATGGCAGGGCGTTCCGGACCCTGGTGCGCATGGTCTGGCCGAACTATTGCAGGGCCTGAGTGAAGGTTTGAGAAAGTGAAGATATCGTTGTATTTGTTTGTTTCTTTTTGCTTTTCCTTTTCGATCCCGCAATTGTGTGAAACCTTATTCCTCAAACTCCGCTGCCTTGGTTCAGTTATTGGATTGTCAAAATAAAAATAAATCATAAGGCTTCCTACCGGCTAATCGAAATCCCAAGTGATATCTACCCTCATATTGCAGTTCCGATCGAAGTTCTCCCCTTAACTCAACAGCACAAGAATGACAGAATCGCCGCGCAGAAACATTTTGCTGATGAAACGATCCTTGTTGACCTTGCGACCGGGCTGGCCGTTCGCCAAACGAGGAGTCTCTGTCCACATCTCTTTCGCGTTCTCGAGAACCATGTTGCAGTGGCGGTCGAAGGCCTTGACGCGAGCAAGCAGCTTGCGATTGTTGCGGCATGAGATCAGGACCTGAGTGCGACTGCGGACAGCGGTCTGGAGGATGGAGAGCGGGCCGGTAGTAAGTTCATGCTCTTCGACTTGAGCGACTTCGTATTCGCTGGCAAAGGGGTCAGCATGTCAATGGACGCGGGTAGAATAGAGCTTTAGGAACGTACGTCAACTCGTTTCGCGGCTTGCCGAGAAGCTCCCTGTAGGATGGATATTAGTGACTAGATGCAATGCATGAGGGCAGATTGGACAAGAATACGTACTGAAGCTTTGCCTCAACCATTTTGTATGTTGAAAGTTTGTGTAGTGGACGGTATTGAGGAAGAGTGAGTAGAGAAGGCTACTACAGAGTGCAGTGACAGCTGCGCTGATGTTAGTTTCTAATAGCCGAAGTTGCGCCTGCTGTGGTAGGAGCTTGCAAACAGAACAAAACGCACCTTCCAGTCAACGTGAATCAAAGCAGGCGCAGGCCACGAAAGCGAGATTCCTCGGAATATATTATCTTGTGACGTTCCAGCGCAAGGAAACCGGAGCAACGAGAGCTGGCGGACGGGGAGCTTCTGCCGATGCAATGGTGATGAGTCCGGACGCAGCAAAAGCGTGATGTGCAGCCTAGTCGGAGCACGGCCAATCGGTTTTTCCGCGGGGTCGAGCCAGTGGGTAGACATCGCATCAACCTCAAAACCTTAGATCTGTTTTCTCCCGAACTCTAATAAAACGCGATTATCGTGATACGGATATCCGACAACAATATGCTGTTCGCTTTTCTCGAACATTTTGGTGTTATATTTCAATTTTTGCTTTCATGTATTGGAGCACTCTCCGCCACGATACGAGTTGAAGTACTATATGCACTCACGTTATACTATCTATCTATCAATCTACTAGACAAGTCTCTAAACTAACCAGTTTGCTGGGAACTCCAAGTCTTTCAAGCCTATATGGTCTATAGATGTAAGCGGCAAAAAAAAGCATGGCAAACCTCCTCATGTAGCACCCCCACCTATCCAACACCGTCAAAAACAATACGTTACTCCTTACACAAGATATATAATGAGTGAACGAGTCATTTTCACCAAGTCTGCGAGGAGTTGAAAAGTGGGTCACGTGGATAGACATTCACGCACCACTTCTCATTGCTACACTCTCTGAGCATCTACCGCGCGGCGCGTAGGCGCTCTTCGAGTGAAGTCAAAATATCAAGGAGCCGATACTCCTCTTTTACTTACCACGACAACGATGAAAGCTTGTCCAAGCGCACTCCTCCCCCACCCCCTCGTCTTTTTTAACTCTCTACCCCCCGCTTCTGCAACTTCAGCAACTACTATGGAAACATTGTTTTCTTTCAGAGTAAACACTTTCGCTGTTCGTACATGTGACCAGGAGTTCCAAAATAAACAACGGCACTCATAGAGCAGTTGAGATGGGTAACGACGAGAACCAACCTCCGGAAAATTCGCCTCTCAAGGTGATTCTGCGTGTATGCAGCAATAAAGCATATCTTCTCAACCAAATGCTATAATGTTATGCTGTAGCATGCGTCGCGTTGGCATGCGTGAATCGATAATCGACTTCGAGATCAAAAACTCCTTGCAATTATCTTTAGATAACTGTGCTGAGGACCTCTAGCCTGGAAAAGCCTACTTCGAACGGCTCCGGCACTTGCTTGCTCTTGTTGCAGCCGGAAAACTTGAGGACTTCGCTTCGTACATGCTTTGTTTTTATCCGAAATTTGCCGGAGCAAATTGATCGAATTCGAAGATGGCGCTTGTATCGAAATCCCAGCTTTGATCCGATGGTGTAGGGAAAACAGTTGTATGTGGCTCGTTTTGTCCGGGCTGGTGTAGGCTCTTTGTCGGAGAATGATTAAGGCTTTGGTTCTCTGTCGTGGCGAGGAAAGGATTCTCTCCGGCCATATCGACTAGCATTGCTTCGAACTGCTGTCTGCCTTCCTCGCCCTCCCTCATCGCACTGAGTGTGTCCTGCAGCGTGGGACGTAGACTCGTGATAACCTTTCTTCCCTCGAGCCCGTGCTCCTCGATGCTTTCAAGGACGGTTTGCTTGATGTTATCAAAGACATCTCTGTACTTCTTCGCAGCTGGCCATCTTTCAGCTATGATGTACAGGACGATTGAGCAGGCGTTCAGATCATTACTCGATTTCAGACCAAAGGCTTGCTCCGGAGAAATCCAGACGCAATAAACCAGAGTGAGTCCAGCCAAGAAAATCGAATGGAGGGCCATCAAGGAGAAACCGACACTAGACTTCTGATGAAGTCTTTTGTACGTTTGGCAAACTCCTCCGCACGCATCCACACACTTTTGCAGACATGCTGGATCGATGTGTTTGCCGCTTAGAAGATATGGATAGAGAAGGAACCGGATGCACTTGTAATAATAAACCATCTGAGATTCACAAACGCCCTGGTAGACTCGTCGACAGCATGTTTTCGGAAGCAACTGGGTTTCGTGGTCTCTTAGAGCCACTCCAGAGTCCACTCCGACATAGGGGTCTGGGGTGCATCCATCGTGGTTAGGCATGGAAGTACGCCACTCCTCCAGTTGCCTCAAATACCCGTCGACCTCTGTTCGGGGGGCACCCTCCGCATCGACTCGGTACACGGATTGTTGGATCCTTGACTCAATGATGCGGAGTCGCGTTATGTGGATGAAACAAGACATTGAGGTAGGCTTTCGATGTGTAGGTATCTGTGTACCTTGTTGAACTTGTCGAAGAAGAGTTTCTTCTTCGACATCTTCGTCAAGGTCAAGGGGAAGCTGAAAAAAGGATATGTGATTAGATGAATACCAATTTCCCTAGAGTATTGCTTACCTCTGCATCGATATCATGATCAGAAATCGCAAATGGTCTGCCCATAATGATGCTCAGCTGACGGTCCAAGCAGTACGCTGTCCAAAATACTCTTTTCCTTAGCTCGAGGTCGGCGAGAGACGCGAACAAAGCTTTATGTTGTCTATGGAAACCCTGATCAATACAAATTCGTATTGCTAGGCCCACGTGTGTCCACGCACCAGGACCTTTTGGTGCTCTTAAATCGTGGATCGCAAGCAATAGAAGAAACTGCACAGACCGTATATCGTGGTACTGTAGAATCTCTTGAAGTTCCTGTAAGGCTGCTGTATAGTGTTCTTCTGCGTAGAAAGCGCCTGACTGGCCTGTGGTTTCCAGAAAGCGTCCTCCAATTGAGTATACCATATGGAGAATGCTCTTTCCGAATCGATCGTTCAGTGAAGCCCGCTCTTGGTGCAAGCTCCGTAAATAAGAAGTGCGCAACAATGGCCAGCGAAGCGATATATGCTCTAGATAACTGAGCAGTAATTGATCACAGTTAGGATCTTCCATGAGGTTAGGCTTATTGATATCGGAGGCGCAAGTCGGAGCTGATGGTTGATAAAAAGAGCGAGGCGAAAGATTCTCTCCAAGATTCGAAAGAGAGTCTCGACGCTCCGAACCTACAAGCGACGTTATGACACGCCCCATAGCGAAATTTGAAGAAGCTCCAATATAACCACCACCAGCTTCAATGGACAGTTCACGAAGGATTCCCGTCACTGAACTCATGTTATCAAATTCGTCCATTTCGGTTCCAGGGCTGCAATTAGTCGTTTGAGCATGTGACCTAACTTGGAATCCGAAGTCTGCATGTGGACGTGGCAATGACATGGATGCGCCGGGTGTGGACAAATTTCCATCCACCCCAGAACGTGACCTTCGTCGCGTATAGCTGGCTGAATGGTGTTGATGTTCCGGTTCAAAGCCTGATTGATTGCCTTGTTCAGGGCTCTTACTGCTGGCTTTAGCCAAGGCAGATTCGAGTTCACGCACTCGTTGTTCCAAGGCGCGGCGGTTTTTGTTCGCTTGTCGGTTTTCCGATATCGTATAAACACACGGAGAAATGCCGAAACTGAGACAATTCGAACATGATGGGTGTTCACCATCGCACTAAGATAAAGGTACATACATGTAAGCAGCTTTTGTGAATGATGTGATTTGAAGGGCTGACCTTCTGTTTCCTGGTTTTGCATCGCTGGCATGCAATAGCAACCCTTGCTCTTTTCGCCTTCGGCCTCTGATCTTCGATGTCGTCCTGAATCATATTTCGATCCCGATGTTGTAGAGATCGCGCGGGGTATGAAGGTGGAGTGGTCGCTTTACATGTAATCTTGAATCTACAAGATAGGACTATGGGGCATAGCGGCCGAGCCAAAAGTGGGGCGATAAGTTATATGCATTGTAACGTTAACCCCTGCCCAAACGCACTTATCTTACTTATCTCAGGCTCAGACACCCAACCGCCGTCTGAAATGCCAACCACATGCCAATGACTTTTGAAGGCTGCGCTGAAGTCTGACAAGATCTATCATTTGAATAATTTACGAGTTTTGATAAAAAATATATGTCTAAATGTTATTACAAGAGGCCGCCGAGTTTTTATAGGCGAATGACCAGTTTCTTGCCGCTCATATCCCCCTGTCGCAAAACATCAAGACCATCAACTATCGCAGCAAGCCCACCATCTATTTTTCTCAGTTCAGGGAACACGATCCTTCCTTCCCCGACTAGTGCATTGAGCCACTGTGCATATTTCCTGCAGCTGCTATCCAGCACGAACTGCTTCATCTCAACAGTGTGAACCGTCACATTGGAGCCGACTTCCTGATCCGCAGCAATCATCGCCAGTGGTGCGAGTGAAACGGGGGATTGAGAAGAGACTGCGCGAAGTGCCAGACCTGCTGTTTTAGGTCCTACGAGATCGATTGCTCGCGTTATTTTGTCACCAACCGCCAGTCTAATCCCCTCCACAATCTCGTCATCCGTCTTTCCGTCCCTCGTCACCACATGAGTCGCCCCAAGAGATCGCGAGAGCCTTTCTGTTTTTGATGACGTTACCGTAATAACTTTGAGTCCGCTCAGAACAGCAAGCTGGGTGGCGAATTGTCCCGTCACTGTTGAGCCACCCCAGATAAGTAACCACTCTTCATCACCATGTGCTTCTGGTTGTAATTGTAGAGGGCATGGGACGTTGAGCCAGCGCCACAAAGTCATCGCAGCAGTGAGTCCAGCGACTCCCAAGCATGGTGCTTCATCTGTGTCCACTCTGCTAGGGATAGGCATTACGGTATGTCCTGGCACTGCCACGTATTCTTGAAAGCAGCCAGCTCTTGAGTCTCTGTAATATGTGCTTGTCCACACTTCGTCTCCAATTGCTATATCCGACACAGCTGAACCAACCTCCGTCACAATGCCCGACAGTTCGCGCCCAATAACCCATGGATAGGAAGGCAGACAGAAGTTGTATGCAACAGATTTCCAATCGATGGGGTTGAGGCCGACTGCTTTGGTTCGAATGATGACCTCGTTGTCATGGAGTATCGTAGGTCTGGGATGGTTTGTGTCGAGAGAGTAAGTGCCTTTGGAGACGACCAGCAGCGCACTTTGGACGGTTGTATTCGGAGACTTCTCCACTATCGGTTCATTTCTTGCCACATCGGCAGCTTCTATTGATTTCTCCTCCACTGGTGCGACGAGGGTCGCCCTGCTGTGGCCTCGCAGTCGTCGCAGCAAACCCCTAAAAGTCGGTCTTGACAAAGTCAAAGTTTCTGTCATGATGGAAGCTTTAGAAGTAGATGGTTGTTTGAGAAACGATCTTGAGAATGTTCTTGTATTTCTAGATATTCGCTTAAGTTGTTTTGGGAAATACGAAGTGCTTTTCTACTATGCAAAGTCATTCAGGTATTTCCGATCCCCGATGCACGCATCATGTTGCTAAGCCAAATCCTCCATCGCGTAGTTTCTCCACGCACACATGGCTTCCGGGCATCGCGTTTCGGCTGACTTCCGACGGCACTGGCAACATTGTTCGGAAAGCGGTTCCGAACAACAGAACTTGTGTTGGAACCCGAAGGCGCCGAGCGCTACCTAAGTAACCATTCCCATGGGCCCCACACTATACACTGTTTCGATCAATGTTCATTAGTTGTTTTGTTTATCAAAGAAGGTGTGGCTAATAAAGCTGCGGTATTTACATCGGCACTGATGCCAAATTCATTTTAGATCAATCAACTGTATCGCTGTTTCATCTTCTACAATATCAACCTCACATCAAAAAATACCCGTACAACGATAGACTCGAAAAAGCGGCATCTCGCGACTTGATCACTACGATGGGCTCCTCATACCCTATGGAGCGACCAGTTCGCATCATGAACATTTCAGGCTCTCCAGTCGATCGTCGCGAGGCCCTGTCCGTGGCCGCTGCATCCAATGAAGAAATTGACGTTTTTGTCGGGGACTGGATGTCAGAACTCAATATGCCTGCGAAAGCATACGCCATATCAACCGATCCTTCTGCGATAGGTTACGAAATTTCATTCTTGGAAGCGTTGGAGCCCGCACTTGTCAATCTCGCCAAGAAGAAGCAGAAGCTGGTCGCAAACGCGGGAACTGTCGCTACTAAGCAGTTATTCGATCGCGTCGTAGAAATGGTGAAGAGCAAAAACATTGGGCTTACTGTTGCTTGGGTAGAAGGAGATATTGTTACAGACCAGCTCAAAGCATCTATGGACGCTGGTGATGACTTGAAGCATATCTGCACAGGGATGCCATTGAAGGAATGGGACTATGAGCCTCTTTTTGCACAATGCTATCTTGTATGTTAAACCCTGGGTACAGACTCGTCTGTTATCGAGACACCACGTGGAGTTGCGTATTGACACACTTACCATGTACTAAAACCACCCTGGTTGCATGAAGCTAACTTTGTATCCGCGATATAGGGCAGTTCAGGAATTGTTGCGGCTCTGGACGCTGGCGCAGACATTGTGCTCTGTGGACGTGTCGCCGACGCATCGCCAATTGTGGGTGCCGCAGCTTGGTGGCATCATTGGGGACAGGAAGACTACGACAAACTCGCACAAAGTCTCATAGCTGGCCATCTTATCGAGTGCTCAACTTATGTCACTGGAGGAAACTACACACTGTCAGCACGACCCAATACCGTTTATGACCTTTTCGCTAACCTCATGCTCAACACAGATTTAAGAGCTTAGATTTCGACCACATAACTGAGTTGGGGTACCCCATTGCCGAGATAGGTGCCGAAGGAGATGTAATCATCACCAAGGCCGCTGGAACTGATGGGATTGTGACACCAGAGACTTGCAAAGAACAGCTTTTGTATGAGATCCAAGGCCAATACTACTTGAACTCGAACGTCACAGCTGTCATTGATCAGGCCAGCTTAGTTCAAGTAGGAAAAGACCGTGTCCAGTTGTCCGGGATCACTGGGCTTCCTCCACCACGTACTACTAAAGTCGGCGTTACAGCGTTCGGAGGTTATACGGCGGAATTGCATTGGGCGTTGATTGGGTGCGTATTTCCCGGTACAAAGTAGTATCAACACACCGCCTGCCCTGGGGTTTTGAGGCCTTCATCATCCACCGTATCACCCCTGGTTGAATTATACTGACTTTGTACCCGCGAATTTTAGGTTGGATATAGCTGAGAAGGTGAAGATGGCAGAGATCCAGATGAAGCATCGGTATGGAAAAGAGCGCTTCAGCAAATTCTCAGAGTGGACCTTGACAAGCTATGGATCCGTGCCGGTGAATCCGCGCAATTACAATGCGGCCACAATAGACATGAGGCTGGTAGCTCAAGCCAAGAATAAGGAGGATCTGAGTTGGGAGAACTTTGCAAGACCAGCGCTCGACATTGTCATGCAGAGTTGGCCAGCAGGTATGATCAATTGTCAGATGATCAACATAGCCCTTCTAACGATATCTCCAGCGACTACGACACCTGATAAACGACAAGCCGTGCCGCAGCTAGTGAGTGATGATGCATAACCAGGGAAAAAGAGACATCTGTTGACTGTTCACAGTTCCAAGAGTACTTCCCCACACTCATCGCACAGCCTACACAAGTTGTTCACTTTTCCACCCCTGAAAAACAAAGCATAACAGTACCCCCGCCGTCAAAAGCACTAGAACATCCACACCAACAGCCATCATACCCTCCTACCTCCCCCGTATCCTTAGCTTCATTCGGACCAACGACCCAAGCCCCGCTTGGCTCGATAGTGCTCGGCCGCGCCGGCGACAAAGGTTCCAATTGCAACGCCGGCTTCTTTGTGAGAAATGAAGACGAATGGGACTGGCTCCGGACGCTACTTTCCACCGAGACTTTCATCGAGTTGATGGCAGATGAGTACCGAGGACAAAAGATTGATCGCATGGAGTTTCCTAATATCTGGGCGGTACATTTCCTCGTTCATGACCATCTCGATCGCGGAGTGACGGCAAATGCGACTTATGATGTCCTGGGAAAATTCCTATCTGAGTTTGTGAGGGCGAGACTTGTGGATATTCCGGACAAATTCCTTAAAAAAGGATCTATCTAGAGGAAAATCTTAAATCACGTTTTGCTATGATCTGTTAAAGCAATGCTCTTCGTTTTGCCCTTGACGTGATATCTCGGCTTCTCTTTTCTACCCATGGATTGCGTGTGTTACAACTACTATGAAGGGGCGAACTTTAGGAATAGTTCAAGTGAAATATATTGGTCACGTGACTGTTACTGGTTCTCTCAGCCAACTCTGCCGCCTTCCAGAAGTAACGAAATATATACATATATATGCAGCACAAAATAGAGGAAAGCGTGGAAAATATATCTATAAGTCATGAACGAGTCAAGCCTGAAAATATATTCCACTCATATGTACTATGCTATTATTGAGGTCATCACAGCTTGTACTCCAGGTTCGTCCTTGACCTTCCTCCAGGCAACAGGCCGTGGAAGCTCGAAGCCCTTTACAACAGTCCCGTACGTGATGCCGCCTCCTCTCCAGATTGGTCTGAGCAATTTCAGATCTGCAGTGGCTCTTTTAGGATCTCCCGAAATCAGATCTTCTCTTACATGCCACATGACAACCTCCAACAGCACTAACGTTGCTGCTTGCTTTCCTTCACGATTGGTCAAATGTTGTTTCGAGTGAAGCTTGCACTCGGCACTGAATGCAGACTCGGAGACAATTGACGGCTTTACGTGGCAAGATGCACCTGGCGTCAAACCACTCAAAGGCCATTCTGAGATGTGTGGGGGCGTGTTTATCGAACTATAATTTGCAGCTTCGATGAACCAGTCGCTCACAAAGCTTACAGCGCATTCTTGTGTCTCTAATATGTTCTTGAGCGTATCGTTTGGCTCATCGCCGACTAAACTAAGCGAATATAATGGAGGCTGCAAGCAACAGTCAGTATGTATATGACTATCTCGCACCGCTGGTAATTTGATTACTACAGCGAAGAAAACAACTCATTATGAAATGACTATCTGGATAGAGAACTTACGTCCGTGCACACGTTTTGGAAATAGGAGAAGGGCGCGATGTTTGCAACGCCGTCTTTGGAGACGGTCGAAACCACTACGACAGGTCGAGGCACCGCTGAATTCATGGTCAATGAAGGAGCATAAAATAGCCAAAATTGGGGAATATACACACTTGTCGAAATCATAAGCTTGTAATTTTGAACTGTGGCTCGATCTTCCTCGTACGGCGCAATGGTAATGCGACGTTTAGATTTCCACTCATCACTCGTCGAAGCACCCTCACCAACCTTCCAATGCGGTCTTGGAGTTTTGGAAACACTCCATATTTCTGAAGAATCGTAAGATACTCTTTTAGCCTGCACTTCCTCCCAATTTCCGTGAGGGTTGCGTTGAATGAGTGCTTCTTTGTCCACGGCTTCCACAGGAAGCACCAATTCTGATTCAGTACCCATCGTAAACTCAGAAATGTGTTCCAGCTACTCTGCGACTACGGGGCGCAGCTTACTAGGTACCCAGGTAAACTATCCTGCTTACGCCAGTACGAATTCGGCAATGTCCCCATCGGCAGAAAAACTGCCGCTGATGGGCCTAGCTTATCTTTCAAGAATCCATGCGCACCGTGCGAAAGTCTAATTCATCCATTCATATCAGTTTCCTATATCGAGCTTCCTGAACGCTATCGGAATAGCAGTCGAGCAACGCGCATGCCCCGCGACAATTGCATATTTGAGCAGAGCAACCGGGTCTGTGATATTCTGTCGGAATCTCCACCCGGCGGAATGGAACATGGGTTTATTTCCGAATCCTTGTGCTAAGGAAGTGGTACCCAGTGCTCTGGAGTCGCTATAATGGGCTCGATCCAGCATGTGGAGTGGATTAACTTCCTTGAGCGCTACACGCAACCATGGTGTCCTTCCCAAAACCTCGTCTTCCTCGGACCTTCAAGTCCATCGTGGTCAACAAGGATAGCGTCGATACACGTTGGTCGAATAATGATATTATACCTGTTCCTGTCGAGGAGCGTGTGTACACATCCAAAGCATTTTTTGGGTATTGGTACGTGTAGATGACTTCAGCTTGATCGCTGACATGTCCTATTCAACATCCGACTAACGAAGTGATTTAGGATCGCTGCTGGTGTGAACACGACAGCATGGGCTCTAGGCTCTTCTCATCTGGCAGCAGGACTTGATGCTGGTGGCGCAATTGCCGGAGTTCTCGTTGGTGGCATTGTTGCTGGTATCGTCGCCTTTCTCTGTGGTGAACCAGGTGTAAAGTACCACCTGGGATTTCCGATGATGTCTCGCGCAACTTTCGGCATGTACGGGTCTTACTTCGTGATTTCGGTGAAGCTCTTCGTCAACTTCATTTTTTGCGGCATCCAGTCTTACTGGGGTGGACTGGCTGCAAAAGTCGTTCTCGCTTCCATCTTTCCAAGTTTCCAGCACATGGAAAACACGCTGCCGGAAAGCGCGCTCATAACAACAACACAGCTTATTGGGTTCATCTGCTATATCATCGTCTTCACTCCCTTGATGTTCATACATCCGAGCAAAATGCAGCCGGTTCTTTACGCTGCGTTCTACGCAGTGACTGCAGTAAGTGTAATCGATTGATGACTTGCCAAATGATACTAACATACACAGGCCATGTTCGGTCTTTTCATATGGGCAGTTGCTGCAAACGGGGGTGTAAGCACTCCAGCTCCTGCAAAAGATATTTCCTCTGCGGACCGTTCTTTTAGAATCCTGTTAGCTATCAGCTCAGTGGCAGGTGGCTGGACAGGTAGTAGCATTCGGTGAGTCACGGTGTCTATGATGTTGCGAAAAATGCGCGAAAAACACAATGCTAATGATCTGAAAGTCAATCTGATTGGACACGTTATGCAAAAACTCGACGTGCACCGGTTTTCAATCAGCTCATAGGCGCTCCCGTCACTGTCACTGTAACAGCCATCCTTGGTGTTTTTGCGACGGCAGCCGTACGTGATATGTACGGCAAACTGATCTGGAACCCCATCTCCGTTCTTGAGATGCTGCTCAATACTCATTACAATGCGGGTACCCGTGCCGGTTGCTTTTTTGCGGGACTAGGATTCTTCGCTAGCCAGGTCTCCGTACGTTACTTTTTTCTCGTTCTATAATGCTATGTCGCTGACTGGACGCAGGTCAACCTTGCGCAAAACTCGATCTCATGCGGAATGGATCTCGCAGCTCTCTGTCCGAAATACATTGATGTTTCTCGAGGAGGTCTCATCATGTGCCTGGTTGGATATCTCATCAACCCGTGGCGCTTTGTGAATCAGGCTGGTACATTCATCACTGTACTTAATTCGTTTGGCATGTTTGTTGCTCCACTCGCGGGTGTCAACGCAATCGACTTCTGGTTGGTGCGACGAACGAATTGGCGGGTGCCGGATTTGTATAGGGGTGATGCTGGATCGATTTACTGGTACACTGGGGGTTGGAACTGGCGAGCGATGGCGGCTTGGTGCCTAACAATATGGCCATCATTTCCCGGATTCATCAGCGGCACAGGAGGTGCCAAAGTCGCCCTCGGCTGGACTAGAGCTTTCCAAGTGAGCTGGGTCATTGGTTTCATGGGTGGCGGTCTCGTCTATTACCTCATTTGCCTAGCCTTCCCACCACCAGGTAAGCCGTATGAGACTATGCATCTGGACTCGACAGTTCACGTGACGGATGGAGTCGAGGTGAGAAGCAAGGCCGAAGACAGTTCCCTGGGTGCTAAAGCAGTAGATGTTGAGGTGGGAAAGCATTAGGATGAACAAAGAGTGGAAGATATGGCAGGATCCTGAAATACGTGTCTATCAGAAGGACCTCTTGCAATAGTCTTCTTGTTCGTTGGCGATCGGAAAGAATGTTCCGAAAATATTGTAATATATATTCTGTTGTCCCTCCTACACCTGTCCAAGATCACTGTAATACCACAAGCTGCACGTATGTTCGCATTTCCGTCTACTCATCATGACCATCCTCAAAGCATATTTTACGACGGCCAGTGGCCAAATCCATTACCGTTTTGCTCTTCCTTCAAAACCATCCACCTTGCCAGCTCTTCTCTTCCTCCACAAATCTGCTTCCTCGTCAGCAAGCATGACAGACCTCATGAACCACTTCTGCAGCCTTGGCTACGCCTGTTACGGATTTGACATGCCAGGGTTTGGAAGTTCATTCGATCCGTCACCATCTGATATACGCGCCATCGAGGAAGAAGGCCTTGTTTGGTATTGCAAGTTGTACATCAGTATCCTCTCATCACTTGGATTGTGGGAAAACACTCCAGGCGTGCATGTGTTAGGTCATCACTCGGGAGCCGCGCTCGCCCAGCAACTGGCCGTTCTTGGGCCGGACATTGTTAAAAGCGTGTGCTTGGTCGGACCGACGGTCGTCAGCAAACAGGAGCGAATCGTCATGCGCGAGAAGTTCATGGTACCGTTCAACACACCCGAAGCGTCTGGTGCTCATCTCATGAAGACATGGGAATATCTCGCAAAGATGGGGGTGGTATCCGGGTCAACAGTCTCATGCACCGGAAAGGATCTTGAGCGGTGGCACAGGGAGTTGCTGGATCATGTAAGAGCATGGAAGGGGAGGCTACAAATCTATGGTGCTGTTTGGAATTGCGATTCGGAAGAGTTGTTTCGTGGAATAGAGTGCCCCGTGCTAGCGGTATGTGCCAGGGACGATGTTTTGTGGGAGCATATGGCCCATCTGCAAGAACACAGCAAAAACAAGTCCAAGGTAGAACTGGGTGAGGTCAAAGGGGCTAATTTCAGTGTTGAGAGGGATGTAGAAGGTTTGATCGCACTTTGGGCTCCCTTCCTCGATAGGACGAACGCGTCATAACATGTATAGCAATATCAGATTCCCTGCATTTGAATTGGTCTTAGCAATTTTACCTACAATTTTCGAAAGATGGCATCCACCCTTCCCAATATTGAAGGAAGGTGGGCTGCGTCATCGAGAATGCAATGCGTAGATTATAGACCGGCAGTGTAGGCGAGGTCCCACTTCATCGGAACGACTGTTGATATCGCCAGCGTTTCGTTCCGAACTTCCAAGTGAACTTTCCAACCCCAAGTCACCATGAACTTGAGCCTTATCCACCGACGGATAGCTGGGATGGTGGCGTATGTACATGGAACGACATCCTACGGCAGTGATTTCCGAGTCCGAACCAGGTGGCCGGGAATGGCTCTTCGCGATGCGCCTGGAAAACATATCTACATGTATTCTCCTTCGTTGCTATTCTCCAAGAAGGCAACCAACAGAATCATCACAAAATGACTACAACAGCCCCCAAGAAGCGCATTTATCTCAACTTCTTCGAGCATGGCTGTGTAGGATCTCACATGTCCCCTGGGCAATGGCGGTACGTTGCAATCTCATCATGATCTTGTACAACCACTAAGTTCAAACGCAGTGATCCCAATGACACGGGTATTACCAAAGATCGGTTACCATATTGGCTTAATCTTGCTCGTCTAGCCGAGCGAGGAAAGATATCCTTCATCTTCTTCGCAGACTCATACTCTACATTCGATATCTATGGCGGCTCGGCAGATGCTATGTTACGGTGTGGATCGCAGTTCGCCGTCAACGATCCGATGGTGATAATACCAGCCATGGCGTATGTCAAGACCTTGACACTAATACCCGGGCTAATACTAACGATTTCTTAGAGCAGTAACCAAGTCCTTGGGCTTTGGAGTCACAGGCAGCACTACCTATCTACCGCCCTACCTCCTTGCACGGACATTCTCAACTCTGGACCATATGACCAATGGACGTGTGGCCTGGAACATCGTCACAAGTCACAGCTCGAGCGCCGCAAAAGCTTTGGGTTATGACAAGGTTGTACCACATGACGAACGCTACGCCATGGCCGAAGAATATATGGATGTGGTTTACAAGTTGTGGGAGAGCTCATGGGCTGACGATGCTGTGCGTTTCGACAAGGAAAGCCGTGTCGCATTCGAGCCCAGCAAGATAAAAAGGATAGAGCATGACGGAAAGTATCACAAAGTCTCGGCACTTGCGCAAAATCACCCAAGCCCACAACGCACTCCGGTCTTATTTCAAGCGGGCACATCTAAAGCAGGGCAGGCATTTGCTTCAAAACATGCAGAAGCCATCTATATCGGTGGTCTTGTTCCAAGTCAGACAGCAGGTAGCGTGGCGTCCATTCGCGCCGCTGCCGCTGCCCGTGGTCGCGACCCAGCCTCCTTGAAGTTCTTTGTTGGCATTTCACCCATCCTCGGGAAGACGGTGGAAGAGGCGCAGGCCAAGTACAAACGCGCGGTCGAGAACTCCGACCCTGTAGGCGGCCTCGCTCAGTTTTCAGGCTACACAGGCATCGATCTTTCTCGCTTCCCATTGGACGAGGAGTTCGAATTGAAGGACGCGCCGGGAGACAATGCTGTTCACTCTTTCCTCGATAACTTCAACAAGGTCGTCGGTGACATTGGAGCGTGGACTCCACGCAAGCTTGGAGAGATAATGGCGCTCGGTGGTTTCCATCCTGCTCCAGTGGGCACGCCAGAAATGGTCGCCGACGTTTTCGAGCGGTGGATCGATGAGGCGGATGTGGATGGCTTCAACATCGCCTACGTTACGACACCGGGAAGTCATGAGGACGTCGTGGATCTTCTCGTTCCCGAGCTGCAGAAGCGCGGCTTGATGTGGACAGACTACGAAGTCGAAGGAGGGACTCTGCGAGAGAACTTTTATAGCACCAAGGGCGCGTCGAAAATACCATCGGATCATTACGGACACAAGTTCAGGTACGGCACGGACTTTGAGGGCGACAGTTTGGAAGCTTTCAAGGCAGAAAAGGCCGCGTCAACTTGAACAAATAATGTATTATCAGCATGAACTCGAGTTTTTGAAAATGATTGCCACGTAGATTTTGGTTAATGTCACGTCATTGAATCCTCCCGGGTATCGCATAGCGCTGCTTCAGCGTGTCCAGAGTGATAACTTAGGAACGCGGCGCCCTCTACAGATGCACTTATCATACTGAGACAAGCCTAGCGCGACGTGCCTTTCCTTCCTAAGAACCCTTGCTGTGAGAGGTCAATTGTACCAATAGAAGAACAAATGAGATTTCAAGATAACACGGACATGGTGAAAAAGGTAAGTCAGGACACGGCCAATCGGTTATTCCGCGGGGGTCTGGCGTCGAGCTAGACTAGTGGGTACATCGCGTCAACCTCAAAGCTCTACTTGACCTGCTTCACACACGAACACGCGCCTAGGCGCTTTTGTCTACGCGCCATTCCGGCATTTTCATGACGTGAACTTGGATCCTTTTTTCGAATTGTGCATATCCTTCCTCCCTGTCGCCTCTTACTCTCTTTCTTGACGTGCGCTCACGTTACCCAACGCGTCTTTCTGTGAAATGTGCCGCACACCCAGCCTCCACGCCAACAACCTTGTCCCTTGTCTCAAGCTCGATCCACGCCTCGACATATTACCCACTTCCACCTCACCTCACCTCCCGGACAACCACCTTTCCTCCATCTCACTGGCACCATTGCTCCCTTCCCTCGCCGCCTCGGACGGTGGGCCGCCTATATAAAGCCGCCGCCGTCATGACTGCACCCTCCTCCAGCTCCCACGCTGCTCTTCAGCAGACGTCCGCCATGTCGCCTACAGAGGGCTACGAGCAAAGCGTCGAGGACATTCCTCGGCGTCTCATGCGAGGCAAGCAGCAACGTGCAATGGCCTTCCTCTGTAGCCCTTTCTAACTTCTTCCACAGTCAAAGTGCTTTACACGTTCGACGACCAGAACAAGTCAAACTGTCTCGCCCGTCTACCTAATGCTCAGAGTATCCCGACCATTCCTCTGGACGAAAACACTCAGGTCGGAGTCATCGAACTGAAGACTTGCATCCAGGCAGTCGTGGGCGCTAGGTAACCTTCCGATCGTCCTAATCTATGACTGCAGCGAAGCTCACATGCACCCTAGTCCCGAGCTTGTGGCCAAACTGGGTCACGATTACACCGTGTATGCTTACGACTACTCCGAATACGAGACTCCCCTCGTCGGCCAAGGAATGCTTTCGTGGCTTCTTGCTTCCGCCTCCCCAACCCCCAATGCCCCCGCCGACGAATCGAAGACGATGGTCACTGGTCGCGTTTGCAAAAACATCCTGGGTCTCTTCTCCAATGGCATCAAGGAGACTCTTGAAGTCAAACTGAAGCTTGTCCCGGTACCTACATGCATGCAAAGTGAATACATTGAGAACATGGAGAGGTATCACAATCTCAGCAAGGTCATGCCTCAAGGAATGAACGATTACAACGCTTGGGCCGAGTTCCTCAAAGCCAATCCTACTATTCGACAGCTAGCGCAGTCTGTACCTAAAACCAACCCGCCGCCCCTCGACAGGCAGCAATCGGGCGGGGTAGACTCATTCTATGACATGCTGACCCGCCACAACCCTAACGATGATACGAAGCGAACTGACTCTTTCCATGACCACCATTACAATACATTTTATAATCAAGATACCCGTGCTTCGAGCCCCGCTATGAGCACAGCCTCCTTTTCTGCATATCAGCACCAACCGTACCCAACACGACCAGCTTCTCAGGCATCTTTCCACGGCGAATCCGTTAACCAGCTGAAACATGGATTACCGTCTGCAAATACAGGCGAGGAAGAGGAGGGACCACCGAAGAAAAGAGCTCACATCACCAAGGCGAAAAGACCGAAGAAGACCGTCGCTTTAGGCACCAACACGGACTCGCTTCGTGTGACCGCCAGCTCCGCCGCGTCTGTTCGCAACGTTCGTCCAAATGGGCCCAACCCTGGCGTTTCCGTTTCAGTGGAGCAAGTACCACGAGCACCCACACCACGGCCCGGAATTGTCGGCATGCCTCTCAACCGTGGTCCTCTTCGCCCTCCAGCGCCTAGTCTACTTCGGAATGGATCTATAGATGAAGGTCGCAGGCCATACATGTCACCTTATGATAGCGGAATCATGTCCGATAACGCCATGGAGTCAGCTGATGAGGAAAGGGCGCGAAGCCCTGCAGAAACGCCAATGACTCTACCGTCCTCCCCGCCTCCAATGCCCCGACGCACAATATCACCAGCTCGTTCTAGCCCAGAACTTCCGTCGTTACCTCCACCACCACCTCCTTCCACGAACGATTCAGGGTTTGTTAGTGACGTACCCCATGCAAACGACGATGTTGAAACGCAAGAGAAGGCACCGGCGAGAAGCGAAAGCGCTCCAGCACCTGTAACAAAATTGCGGAAAAAGGCGGATAATTCGAAGCGCGCGTGGGCTGAGCTCACTCCAGGCCCAGTTGATCTGTTGCCACAGTCGTATACCCCGAAATTAAATCCTTATGGTCCATATGGTCGCCCACGTGATACAGGATCTATTCAGGCAACAACAATCCAAGAAGGAAGCGACTTCGCATCGTTTGGGCTAAACACATCAGCTGATGAAGATTTTATGAGGTCATTTCAAGATCACCTGAAGTCCGTTGACAACAACGCCAATGAGCAAGCACCCCCTTCGACATCAATGCACCCACCTCCAGATGCGGTGCCTACTGCTTGTCCGCCTCAAAACAACCAGCCCGGATCATCACAAATACCCAAAGACAATGCCGGTTCGCCAGATATGCCTATTCTTCTTTCTGCAGACAGCAGTAATGTGACCAAGAATATCAGTAATTTCAAAGAGAGCAGGGCCAGAGGTCTGCCAAGATCACATACGTGGTCTGCCGGTGAGCCGATGTCTGATGTTACACCTATGACCAACAACAAGCCTACGAAATCGTCTTCGAGAGGTCCTAGCAAAGGTCCCAGAAAAGACCAGATCAGGAAGAAAATGGAAGAAGCTATCAGTGCGGGAGAAATGCCACAATACTGCAACAACTGCGGCCAGATTGATACGCCAGCCTGGAGACGGGCCTACATGCGTGTTGAAAAGGGAGTTCCGGAAAATATACAGGTATCCTCCAATGGAACTGATATTACGGCTTTCGAAGTAATAGAGCCTGAGGATGACGACGAAGATGACTGCCCGAAATATCGCATCTTCAAACAAGTTCTAGAACCTGACGAAACTGCCTCAGATACATTCACTGTTCTGACCCTTTGCAACCCTTGCGGCCTGTGGCTTGGCAAAAAGAATGCCATGCGACCCCATGCTGTATGGTCGAAAACAGAGAAGCTGAAAAAGAAAAAGTCTCGTACCCGCAAGTCAAAGGCCGTGCACGAAATGACCATGTCTGATATTGTAGTCCCCAATTCCGAAGCCAACGTGCCTGATACCCGGGGACAACCTGAAGTTCCAGCATCTTTTGATGGTACGGTCGAACAACAGTCACAATCGGCATTACCAAGACGTGCCTCGAGTGCTGGTATGGGCGTTCAAAATCCCCATGAAGATTCTTCCGCGGAGGCTGCCTTACTACGTGCAATTCGATCGAGTCCGGTCGGATTACGGGGCAGCAAGGATTCACCAATTCATCTCGATGCGGATTTGACGCCTAAGCCTACCCGTAGGCTTCTATTCCCGTCCCCTCGGCAGCCTGGTGAAAAGAAATTATTATCAGATAATCGTTTGCTCTTCCCACCTAAAGCACAAGCATCCATGAACGAAACTACCGGACCTGTTACTCCTGAGCTTGACAGTGGAGAAGTTGACAAGGAAAATTGCCCGCCGCCCGTAGGAGACGAGGACCATGAGCTCACGCGTTTCTTAGAAGGAACATCGTCTCAAAAAACGACACCCACAGGTCGGTCTTTTGAGGACCTACTAAAGACGCCAACACCTGGCTCACGAAACAATCCGTTGACTCCCAAGCGCACTACTGACTTTGCGGATATCACGACCCCCAGCCGTATGATGCGGACGCCGAGGACAAGTGGTCGAGCTGGGACTGCAGCTCCCGAAACACCGTTTACTCGCCAATTGAATGCTTTACTGTCCGAAGGGTTGCCGAGCTCGCCTTCTCAGGCAATTGACTTTTCACTCTTCCCAAGCTTCAATACACCTGGACGCAACCATAGCGGAGCGCCTTTCATCGATGTTCTAAGCGGAGATTTCTCTAGCGACTTCCCTGTCCCTAGCTCTCCACCCATGGCACTCGGTTTTTCGGTGTTTGAGGACCCCAACACGAGTACCGTAGATCTCTGGAACGGTGCAGGTATCTTCGATGGCAATGATATAATGTCTACACCTGCCGGATATAATTCAGGGGTAGAACATCAGAAACCAGACGGGGATTCTTCTCTCCTCAGAATGCAAGGCCTCAGCGCGGATTTTGAGGTGCTCATTGCACAGGTTGCTGGGGACCCAGACAGAGCTTCTGGCAATACAAAACCGAGCATCGATGGTGTGGCCCAGTCACCTGATTTCTCGGATCACAGCCCTACCGCAGTGACCGAAAACGCTCAAAGCGAAATGCAGGAACCGAAGCAAGCTCAAGTAGAGCAAAGCAAAACTCCAGAGGCCATGGTAAAAGTCGAGAGTCCTGAATATGGAGAAAACCAAGCAGCTGTGGCAGACAAAACTCCTATCCCGCTGGAAAAGGATGCCAAGGTGATTGCACTTGGCAAATCCAAAATCAACGCTGGCCCTGCGAGAACCTGAGCGGCAAACGCCAGCGCCACGCTTACAAACTCAAGCAAGAAACTGACGTCTTAAATTCTACCTGTGGGATGTGCGGCGATTCGATTTCCCACCATAACTTATTGCTTCCCCGCTTCTACCCGTTGCCTTGTTTGCGTCTTTTCCCTTCACACATTCATGTGTTAAGCGACCATTCGCTTTCTAGGATGGGATCCTCCATTCAAACACCATCCGCATCTTCTCCGGCGTTTCTTGCATACAAAATAGGGAGTGGGTTTACTTGGCATGATGATGACACACGCATACGGAGTCCTCGAGCAACAGAGAGGACTCGTTTATTTTTTATTTTTGCTTTTCTTGTATGAATGAAAGGAGAAGCGAGCACACGGATCGATGGTATGGTACGCATGGAAATGACATGAGCGTTTTTTTTTTATTATGAACTTTCGTTTTTTGTATTATACTACACCTCTACCTGCGTGCGTATGTTACGTATGTAGTTGGGCTTGGATATGCTGGGCATGGAATTAAGCGATCATTCGAGAGAAGAAGAAACGATTTGCTTATAGCTTTCTTGGTGGTGATGTACATGTAGGTATATCTATAGTGATGTACGTTTCATTACGTCTACGTAACCTCTTGCGGATCTATGTATGTATGGACGAACTGAATAGGGAACGCTCCCACCTTACTCCGTATTTAACAAATATCCTTTTTTATTTTATTTTTTAATAAAAAAGAGCAAAAAAAAAAGAAAAGAAAAAAACCGATGAATTGTTGGCTTTCCCCAAACCACACACTCACGCCTAAACAGCAAAAATACATATGTAAACAAGCCAAAGGTCATTGCTTGATATCAACCCAACCAAAAATCCACCCCCCCCCCCCCCCCCCCACCCTCCTTTTATCCCACAGTTCCTTAATACTTGCCCATTTTTTTCTTCTTCTACCAAAAGTAGAAAAAAACTGGTGTGTGTATATCAAGAGTCTTCTTCCCATCTAAAAGAAAAACAAAAGAAACATGTAAGATAGAAAAAAAAGGGGGTATGTTATGTCATGGCATGGCATGGGCATCTTTTTTCAATCATCACGTATTTATCGATATTTTTCTGGACATATTATTAATCTTGAATATTGAATCTTGAATCTTTAAGCTAGCCTTCACATCAAGTTTTTTTTATTGACAAAGACCAAAAAAAGGGGGGTTCTCGTTCCAACATGCGTGCGTGCGTGCGTGCGTGCGTGCATTCATATAGTCTTGTTTGTTTGTTTATTTGTTTGGGAGGGGGGGAGGGAGGGAGGTATTGTTAATAACATGTATAAAAATCACCCGCCCGAATCCCCTTTTGGTATTATCTATCCTTATTCGTAAGGGGGAGGTGATTGAGAGTGAGTAGTAGTCGACCGACAACATCCAAAAAGTTACAATCCCCCACCATCGCCCCTAGAAGACCCACGCTATGCCAACAAGAGCAGAGAGAGAGAGAGAGAGAGAAAGAAAACAACGTAAGAAAAAAAGAAGTCCCCATCTAAACTGAATTGAACGTCTAAGCGCGCTCATCTACGGTTTCGCCTTCGTTTTGGCCTTCATCATCTTCCCCAGAACCGTGCGATCCCCTTCTTCTTCCTGGATATTCTCCGCGCGGCTCAACCCCGCGTAGAATGCTCGAACCTTCTCGTGCGCCATGATCTTGCGCGGATCAAACCGCATGACCTGCAAGCCGGCCATACTCGTCGCACGGGAGAGCGCGACATACGCCTGGCCCTTTTCGAAGACTTTGCCCAGATCGACGCGGACGCGCTCGAGCGTTTGGCCTTGGGCCTTGTGGATGGAGAGGGCCCACGCGAGGATGAGGGGGATCTGCTCGCGCGAGGCTTGTACTTCGCCGTTGGGGAGCTCGATTTTCCAGGACTCGCGTTTGAGGAAGATGTCGCGGGTTGTGCCGTCGGAGATGGCGAAGCGGACGACGGGGTAGAGGTTTTGGGTGGTGAGGCCGAGGGTTTGTTCTTTGAGCATGGCTTGGTTTTCGCCGCCGCCTTCGAGGAAGGCATCTTCGTTTTCTTTGTAGTAGTTGAATTGCTGTTCCGTCATGAAGCCAAAGACTTTGCCGAGGGAGCCGTTGACCAGGGTATCGTCCATGTTCTTGACGAGCATGACTTGGGCGCCTTTCTTGAGGTGGATGGTTTCGGGGACCATGCAGGACTGGAGGAGCCTATCGCGTTGCTCTTTATTCGTGATGGAACCACCGTCTCGAGATTCGAAAGAGTAGACTTGACCTGATAGCTGGTTCATTCGGACCTGGTTGGCGCGGTCTACTTCCTGTCGTGTAGGGAACAGTTCCGTCGCCTCGATGTTGTCGTCAGTATCTTCAAGTGGACGATTCAGTGATCGCCACTTGGTGATCGAATCCTGCGTAAGTCGTCCCTCACGCATCTCGTTCAACATGTTTGCGAACGCGGGATCCTTTTGACGGAAGACATGGTGGAGGCCGATAGTGTGTTCAATGGAAGTTGTCCATGTGCCGGCATCGAATGCGAACTTTGCAACGCGTCCTTGCTCTGGAACCGGAGGGAGTTGGAAGAAGTCACCAGTAATGATGAGCTGTATTCCGCCAAAGGGCCTTCCATTGTTCCGGATTGTTCGAGCGATTTGTTCCAACTTGTCGAACAGCTCGCCATCCACCATGGATACTTCGTCAACGATCAACACCTTGGTGCGCATCCACCTTTGTTTCGCCTTTGGGTTGCGTCGAATCTTTTTTACAAGATCTTCCGCCGACTCTTTCCCCAAACCAATACCAGAAAAGCTGTGCAAAGTCACACCTCCAATGTTACACGCGGCAAGACCGGTCGATGCCGTGACAGCTACGCGATCGGGTTCTTTAATGAACTTCTTCCGCAAGCCCACGATGATCTCGCGTAGAAGAACGGACTTTCCAGTACCTATAAATTGTTTGTTAGTATTGAACTGTTGGCCAGAATTCATACATCAGACGTACCTGCAGAACCCGTGAAGAAGACACTCTTTTTGTGTTCTGTTACGAGGTTGAGCACACGTTGCTGCTCCTCACTCAAAAATATTTTATGTACGTGACCTGCCTTTTTCTTTGCAAGAGCCGTCGCTTTCGTCTCATCAGTGGCCTGATTGACTTTGACTGCCGTCTTATTTGCTTCACGTAGATTTTTTTGCTGCTCTTTTATAGTGCTTTGTGTAGCCAGCCACGCGTACTCGGCCTTTTCTTTCTTAGGGGCTGGTGTTGCTTGGGCATCGGCTGAATGTTCCGTCGATCGTCGCTTCCGTGGCCTCGAGATCTCTGGTTCCTCTTCCGGCTCCTCTACAGCTTGGCTTTGTTGGCTTTGTTGGCTTTGCTTCTGTATCCACGGGAGTGTACGCCTTTTTGTTTTCTCTGGTATGAAGTTTTGTATCTTTGAAGCTGGCTGAAAATGCTCTGGTGGGGAAGAGGCCCAAGACATGGGCTGACTGCTGTCAATCACAGGTTTTGAAGCTTTCACAGTAGCCTTAGTGGCGGGATCCTCCACATCGAGATCTATGTCGCTGTCGAAGTCACTCTCGTTGAAGAGTACGGGATTGTGAGGTTGGGTAGTGCTTTGGGCGCTCGGCGCTGCCGGGGTCTCGTTTTCCCAGTCTAACGTGTTCATGGAGGGATAGTCGAACGAATCCTCCTGTGAACTCAATGCTTTTGCTAAGCCACTTGACGTCCTCTTAATCCCTTGATTTTGTCCAGGCATCCTCCGACTTGGTGCTTCTGCATGAGCTCTGGCAGCATTGCCTGAAAGTGTTGACAGCGGACGCGTACCGATTGTGTTATTGGCGCGAGAGCTCGGCGTAGTGTGTGGGCGCGCGAAAGAGCTGTTGAGAGATTGCTGCTTCGAGGCGGGCGGTGAGATAGGGGCCGGTGTGGCGGTCGAGTGTTTCCTCACGGCTTGTTTGAACATAACCGTGGGTCTGGAGAGGAGAGGTAATATCTGTGACTGAATAGATGTGGATGTTGAGTAAACGCGCAGTCGTGATGCTGACAGATGCGTAGGTCTGCAATTCGGCCGTGTATTCAACCCTCGTGTTAACTGTGAAATGCAAGGTAGAGCACCCCAACGTAGGGTCCGGGGGAGAAGGGGCGACAGCGTCGATTCAGCACGAAATCTCAGCGACGCGCTTATTCGGGAGAGCGCGCCGGGCATACAGCGGAATACAATTACTGCTGATTGAAAGATAGAGGCAAATGTTGTAGTGTTAAGGAGTGGCACGCCCTCAAGTAGCTGCGGGGAGCGTATTTGGTTGGTTGATGCGTATGTTCCACCAGGCGACGCGACTTATTCTGGCGCGTCCGATAAGATCACGTGATGTCAACGAACATTGAGTGAGGAAGGAAAACACATGTATCGCCCATTTACCCAAATCTATCACCACGAGCCTGCCGTACATGACTCTGATCAAGTGCTATAGAAGATGTATCAAGTTTATTAAATATGCCAGCCTGTAACCAGCTGATCAAATTTTCTGATCGAATTCTGAGGAACATTCGCTACCTTTGTAGACTAATAATTTTGGACTGTACGCTACATAGCGTACGTGGGCACACCTATGGTGCAATCTTTGAAATCCATGCATCACCGTCGTTATTTGGGCACTCCCAAACTCTCATTATCATAAACAGAGCCATCATTTTGAAGTACAACAACTTTTGACCGACCATCTATCGCTTGGGCATAATACATCGCAAGACGAGACAGATGCGCACTTTGCAAGGAAAGAAGGTAAGTAGAGAGAAGAATGGAGATGAAAAAAAGAGGTGAGGAGAGAGCAGATACTAAGAACCAGCCTGGGGGGTATGCCACGCAAATATAGACGCCAACAACACGACAGAGAAACGCAGAGTTCTTGATGGATAGGACGAAAGACCCCTAAGAGGGTACAAGACATGGCTACAAAGGGAGGAAGGATAACCGGGTGAGTGAAAGAAGAGAAACATGGGTCGAAGAATGACCGTAACAGTTTAACCAAGCAAGATGCACGCGCAAGGAGATTCATTAGGAAGATCCACACCGGAACAAAGTGCTCGCAAAAGACATCCACCGCGGGTACGAAAAACCAACCGTACATGAGTGTGCTCCCTACCAAGAACCTAAACCGCAGCCAGCCGTTTACGGCGACGGACATCCGAACCCTCCCGCTAAGCCAGACAGAGCTGTTTTTTGATAGAAACCAAGAACAAAGGGCAGAACATGAGCCTCGTTGAAACATGAGCAGATAGCAGATAGAAAAGCCAATATAGAGGAAATGTTGGTAGGGGTTGCTATCCAAAAGCGCCAATGTAGACAACCAGGTATGTCGTGAAGATGGAAACAGCGCAGACGAGAGAGGGAAGACTGGATGGCATGCCATCGAGGGAGGGAAGGGGTATATATCTAGCCCTGGAAACCGCCCTGGAAACCGTTCTGGCCGCCGTTGAAGCTGCCCTGGGTAGGCTGGCCACCCCATTGCTGCTGGGGTTGTTGACCGCGACCGTATCCGCCAGCGCTCTGAGGCATCTGCTGGTAGGGCTGAGCCATGCCAGGGCCGCCGAAGCCTTGCTGGTTTTGGGCGAAGGGCTGTCCGCCAGGGCTAGGACCTGCCCGTGCATTAGAGTGTGAATTTCGATATCGTAGCTTCCTCCGGTGCCGCTCACCTTGGGGTGACATGGGGCCCCCTGGTCCCGCGTTATATTGCGGGAAGTAAGTGCTTGGAGTCTGCGGGAAAGCAGAGTTTGGCGCAGCCGCAGGTGAATAGCCTTCAAACTGACCTGTCGGCGGACGGTCTTTGCCCCACTAACCTACATGTGAGCGAAAAAGGAAAAAAATGAAAGGGAGAAGGTCAACCTACGCTGCACTTAAGAGGCCGGCCATTGACATTGTAGCCATTGAGTTGGCAAATGGCCATGGCGGCATTCTCGTGCGTGTCCATCTTGATGAAGGCGAACCCACGGTCGGACTGGAAGCGAGTCTCGGTAACGAATCCAAAGTTTTGGAAGAGGGGCACTAAATCTGACTGCGCAGTGTAAGGAGTCAGGTTGCCAACGTAGCAAGTAGTCTGCCATTGAGGGGTCTGCTGGACGACCATCTCATAACTCTGAACACCGTGGGTTGGGAAATGGTGGTGTCCAAAGGGGGTGGTTGGGGTCATGCCCATGGATGCCATGGCTTGCTGCTGCGAGATGGAGGGTTGACCCTTCTGGTTAGCCCAGTTGCAGCGAATGGCACGCGAACCAAGCCATTCACCATCCATGGAGCTGAGGGCTCGCTCGGCGTCGGCGCGGTCGCGGAAAGCAACGAAACCATATCCACGCGATCTGCCAGTCTTCATGTCCCACATGACGCGCGCTTCAGACACAACGCCAAAGGTGGAGAAAGCCTGGAGGAGCACTTCATCATTCACCTCGTTGGACAAATCACCAACGAAAATGTGGAAGTGTCCAGAAGTGTCTTCTTTAGCGGTAGTGTTGGCCTGATACGCCCAGTTGACACGGATTTCCTAGCGCACATTAGCGGTATGCCCTTAAACCCCATGTGTGACGGAGGGACCTACGTTGTTATGCACGCGGCGGCCGTTGAGGGTGTTCATAGCACGATCAGCTGCGCCAGGGTCATCGAACTCGACGAATCCGTAGTTGAAACCTTTGGAGTTGAACTGTAATCAGGGTCAGCTCAAGGTTCGCACAGCAGGAGGGATTGGTAGCGATGATGGGGCTGGATCTGAGGGGTAAACCAGACCAGGCTGCGCAGTGCATGACAAAAAAGAGTGTTTTTGGGAATAGATAGGAACACACTTCACCCACATTCTTGTCAGGAATGATTTTTACGCTTTGGACATGACCCGTGGTCTCGAAGATCTGCCTCAGGACATCTTCGGTAACGCGAGGGTCCAACCCGCCCACGTACAGGGCTCTCTTGTTCGGCTCGGGAGCGGCGCGACGAGGGACATAGCCAGGACCGCCGCTGGTTGGCGACATGACATTGGCGCTCATGGGGGAGCTGATGGCCGTAGGGATAGGGTTGTTGTTTTGAGGGATGATGACGGGCGCGAGCGGCGGGGGCATGTGCTGTTGCTGCTGACCTTGGTTACCACCATCGTAGCCAGGCGCACCGGCGGAGGCGGAGGGAGGAGGCATGGCGGCCCCAGACGTGGCAGAATCAGCCATTGTGATGGCAATCAAGACTGGAAGAGAAGAGGGCGCAAGGGAGTGTGGTGGTAAAAATTGGGAAGAGGCGCAAGTCGAAAAATTAACCGGACAAGCTCAATAGATGAAGGACCGGAAAGTGAGAGGACAAGGACAGCGGGCGGGGGTTGGCGCGCTGAGGTAAGGTTGGTGGAGTGGAGTGGAGGGAAGGAGTTGATGGAGGTGAGGTGGGGAGGAAGGAGCAGCGCTTGACGAGTGGCAGTAGCGAACAAAGTGGAAACCGCTGGAGGCTATCTTGGCACGGTGAAAGCAACGGACGGGACGCAGACGGGCGACTCGAACGAACTCGGACTCGGAAGGCGCAAGGAAAAGGGAAGAGGAAACAAGGAAAAGAGGCGCAGAGAGACTGGAAGAAACCCGACGCCCGACAAGGATGGAACAGTGATCTGGAGGGTTGCTGGTGGTGGGGAGGGAGAGAGAGAGAGAGGGCACAGAGACAGAAGGTAAAGTAAAGTAGGTAGCGTTAGGTACCTAGCTTGCTTGCGATGATTATTCTGAGGGACCACCGACCAGCGCGCGCTAAGGCTAATGAGATGCAACGGGCCGCCTGCTGCTAATTTATGCAGATCAGGCGCTGGCACTGCGAGGGCGCACCGAAATTAGGTAGCAGTAGCAGTAGGTATGCTGGTGAAAGGCGAGAAAGAGAGACAGAGACAGAAACAGAGGAGCGGTGAAAGGCGACGTGGAAAGGTTGATTGTTATTCTGGTGTCTGTCGGAATTCGCATCTATCTTTGGCGATGCGATGCGATGCGATGCGATGCGCTGAAACTCGAGCACAAGCTACAGGTAACGTAACGTATGGCCGCGGCTGGAAAATGTGAGGTATAACTTCCAAATCAGAAGCCCACATGGCAAGTCAATTAAGTTTTGGACGAATGGAATAGCACACATGGTTAGCATACATCACTTAGGGGTGGCTGCGTTACCGGCAAAGCAGCAATGACAGCTGCCACTCCACACAAACCCGAGTTCCATACATACACACTTACATATTCGAGACATGCGGATGACATGCCATGGCATCGCGCGAGATGGCCTGCTGGTCGCTACAAATTACTGCACAGGTGTATACCCGCCCATCCGGCTTGCCATGTTTGTGTACTAACGTAGCGATACATAAAGGTACATGTAAAGAATCATGCTTCAAGGCTGCCGGTGATTCGTGAAATTTTGGCCGTCTGGCCGTAAATACCAAACGGAGACGGCTGACGGAAACAAAACGTAATTTTGGGCCCTAACCCTGGCAGGCTGGAACCCTTGACGCGTGCCGGCCCAGTTCTACTTCGAGTTAGCGCCACACACCGAGGACAGCCTTACCAACAGGCACAAGGCCAAAGCTACCGCTGGGCACACGTCGCGAGAGCATGAACCATGAACCACGGTTGGCCATTAACTAACCAAGGTCCCACTTCACGCTGCACTTCACATCCTCCAAACATCCACATTCCTCCATGCTGATTCGCCTACCCATTGCTGGGTCCGGCGCATTGTACCAGTTTCAGTCACGTGATGCCATTCCAGTCCACGTGACCCGATTCCACATGCAAACATCATTGATTGATGCTCCAGAGCAGTCTACCGTGAACTACATGTACAGTGGCCTCGAAACGCCTGCTCACCCTTCATCATGGCCAAACCGCCACAGTCTGTTCCAATGCCCGCCGATCCTCACAATCTCGACAATTTGCAGGCCATGATAAACCTGGTGGTAAGTTCTGCCCGCTCCCCAATGCATACTTACCTACTAAGCTCATCCGCGCCAGCTCGTCTCTGGTGGTAATTATCTCAAACACTACCAATTAGGCCAGAATTCCAGCCAGTCCCTGCAACTCTTCAAGCGCACTGTGGCAGGTGCTGCTGACCGCTTTCATGATTCTCTCGATGAGCTGGAGGCCGAGGTTCTGCACGCCCAATTGGTGTTGCGGCGGGATCTGGCCCTGATGAAGGCCGATCGTAGAAAGCGCGAAGCTGCTGCAAAAGAGAAAGAAGCGGAAAAGGCGCGTCTGGCTGCTGAGTCTACCGCACAGAAACCCGTCCCTCCTCCCGTCAAGCAAGAAGAACCTCCGAAACCTGCCTCACCACCGCCGGTCAAAACCGAAACCCCGGTCAAAAGCAATACTCCTCCTGAGCCTCCGCCAGAGCCATCTATTACCGTACACAAGACAGAAAATACGTCCCCGCTTCCCGCTCCTGGGATATCAGCTGCTCCTGGCGACGCCCAGAATGCGCCGGTTGAAGACGCGACCGCCGATCTGGGCCAAGATAATAACGAGTTCGACTTTGACGCATTGTTTGGCGATACGATGGATACTACAGGTGGAGAAGGAGACAATCAAGGAGACCTCAACTTGGATGGCTCTGGGAATGATCTGAACTTCTCACTCGATGATACGGGACCCTCGCTCCTCCCAGGTCTGGAAGACTATGCGAAGAGTGGCGGCGACGATCTAGCACACGATACCAACACAAACATCAATCTTGATCTCCCAATGCCCGACTTGGACATGACCAGTACCGCACCCACCCAACCGTCTACGACTAAGCCCGCCGAAGAGCCTCCCGCACAGCAAACTGCCTTGGACGATCTAAATCTCGAAGCCATGACCACCGATAATCTAGACGATCTGTTTGATATGGAGTACACTAATCCTGAAGAGTCACAGTTCGATGATGCCTTCTTCGGCTTCGGAGAATAGTCGATTCTGAATGTCACCATGAGAACAAACAAAACCCAAAGCTCCACACAAAGAGCGGCAACAAAATCGCCCATCGTCAAGCGCTACCTTCTCGCTGACAGCCATCCTAGAGTAGGCGAAATACTCATGAGAATGTGCCGCTAATATAGCGTGCGCGATTCCTCCAAGCACGCCAGAAGCTGAACATGCTGCATTCACTTCAACCCACCCAGAACCCCTCTCGCAATGGCGGTCTAGAATTACAAGTACGCAGACTGCAGTTAGAACCCAGAGCATAGTGTCTCCCGAGGTTCATTCTACCCATTTCCTGCTCGCTACACCTAGCAGCGGACCGTGGATCTAGCTCATTACGTGTTGAAGCTTACATATATAAAAACCTTCTATGTGTATATATACCCCATAGCTTCGAATCCGTCTCTTTTTGACATGCCATCTCAATTGTACAAAATAACTCCGTCCAATCATCTTTCTCCTTGTAAACACACTATATCCCATTGATATATATATATGTCCAAGCCCCTCTTTTGATCCCCCCACCCCCCTTTTCTTTTTTCTGTAGAGACAAGTGTGACCGGCTTTCTCATGCTCCCTACCTATGTATGTCCAATCACTCCTACATATCCCAATCCCATTCAACGTTAACCTACCCACTCACTCCCTTACTCACTAATTCACTGCACTGCATCTCTTATCTAACACTCAAACCCCCCTTACTCCCTACATACCTACCCCCCCTATCTCCATCATCTATATCCAACATCCCTCGATCCGCAATGTCAAACCCCCCATAACCAAAACTACATAAAACCAAAACTAATCTCACACTTTGTAACTACTAACCTTATTACTTACCTACACATACATATAAATCTGTATCATTGTTAACGTATAATCATCGCGGGGGGGGGGGGGGGGAGGGGGAATAAAGGTTATAAATTAAAAGTATGTATTGGAAAGGGGAAGGGAAAGTGGATTAAAAGGTTCTATGTGGACAGAATTCACGCGAAGGTTTAGAATGGGTTTTGGGTGATTTGCTGGTGGTACGTGATAATGGCTTATTTAGACTTAACGGTGCGTATTTCCTTTTTCTTTTTTGTTAAACAAAATAGTTTTATGTGTGTTGCAAAGAAAAGGCTTTTGTGACGTTTGTAAGATTGATGGGGATTATGTAGGTAGGTAGGTAGTCTTAGTTCTACATAGTTGGGAATATTTTTTTGTTTTTTTTTATCTCTAAGTCCTCGTCTGTAGGTACACTGGCATTTTTGGCGCGACAAGCACGGGGAAGAAGTCTTGTGTGCATTGATCCGATAAAAACACTCTGCTCCGGGCCAATAGTGACGACCGATCAAGTCTAGGCTACTAACAGAACGCGGTTGTGTAGTCTTACCATTTAATTATCCTCGACCTTGTGTTCCTACGACTAAAATTTTCTTCGCCAATTAGAGCGTGGCTACGTGTGAATACCGCCTGCCCTCGGGACCCGCCACCAAACATGATAAGTCCGCGCATACATAATGCACGCTTGGTACGCAGCCTCGCCTTGCTGTGCCATCTATCTCCTCGAGTAACTTAAGCCACGCGTGATATTGAGGACCACGGGTGTTACTGCATGATGTATGCGGCGTGGTGGTGACCAGTTGGCCACTGACCCGGGCGCTAGTTACTACTGTATTCTGTATTGAGAGAGAGAGAGAGAGAGAGAGAGAGAGAGATGTAGGTAAACTGTTAAATTACGTATACATGTAGCTAGTAATCTTCTTGCAAATACTAGGTAGCTACCTTTCCTCTTCCGCGAACGGTCGACCGTTCGCGAAAGATGAAAGGCTCTCAATTTTATTTTACAATATACGGGGGGGGGGGGGGGGGTTGATGACTATCTACTTGTAATGCTCACTCCCTCATGACGCCTGTCGGTGTTCAACGTCGAGCACTTTATACATCAATGGTATTATCTCTCCCTTTCCTCTTTCCGCAAACACTCGAGATTGGGTATTGTAGGACATACCTATGTAGAGAAATAGCATCGCTAAACAGTATCCATGACATAGAAAAAAACTGTGCTAGTACGTCTTATTACAGACAGTCAAGTCAAGTCAAGTTAGAGCACTGAGAGTTGAGTATTTCTACATAAAGTGCGCAAAGGGTATTACGATAACATGCTTTAGCCTTACCCCGGAGGAGGAAAGATATCTATCTACTATCTATCTCCTAGAGACTAATAATTCGTCCATGTTTTTTTTTTTTTTTTTTTTTTTTTTTTTACACAGGCTGGCTGTGTTTTCTTTTTTCTTGAAGAAGGCCGATTCTCGTCTGTTTATTCACTGGCGTCAGAATATCAGGCTTACTCGAATTTTACTAATAAAATGAACTCAATCCTCACCGGTTTATTGCGCCCCCTGCCCTGCCAAACCGTCGAATTCCTGCACCTACCGCCGGTGGCTTGTCGCACATCGAGTATGTCAACGACGCTTGACGTACACAATATGAAGCGTGGTGATTGGCCACTGATCCGGCGCTACTACTGTATTCCGCATCATTTATTTGAGCCAACAACCCCCAACGAAAGAGGTGGAGTAAGCCCAAGCGATGAAATAAAGCTTGCATCTAGATTTCTTCCGTTCCCTTGTCGCACATCGAGGTACCTATGTCAACGACGTTTTAGCTACTGTACCCTTGCCGCCACAAGACCATGCGTCAGCGACCATGCGCGAGCGACTTTGTGGCTACAGGCTGAAGGAACGACGAGTCTCCCGCTATAGGGAGGATTGATCATTCTTCCGCTACAGGGCATCAAAAACACTTTTAATTGGCTATCAGATTACTTACCTACATTAAAAGTGAACTACCTGTGTCTAATGAGGCTGTACATAACGTATCTCCAGTGCAGCAGCCCGAGAAGGATGGAGGCTTGGCTGTGGTGCCGTGATGCTTACCGTAGGGGTAGTTACTTAAGCGTCGACCTTTTTGTGTTTCTCGTCCTTCACTCACTTCTGCCCACTGTACGTCAGACCGGTCCATCAGCCATCGTTGATGCGTCCCCTTGCCGAATGAGGGAGATACAAAAGGAGGGATCTGCCATCTGCCAAGGACTTGATTAAAGCCTCAAAAGAAAAATACGCCAATGGGAACTGCGCCAGTGGGTTCTTTGGATTTCGTATTCGTCTAAATATGCTTCTCGAGAAATGATAGGTGGAGAGGTATAGTGAGGATGACCTTGCCAGGAGTGCCAGGCAAACACTTGTGACAACGGAATATGCTACTGTAAGGATGTGTGAGCAGGGTTCAGTGGACGAAGTGTTAACGGAGAAAACGGTCGAAAAGGACGGCTCAGGCATATCACCTAGCAACTTCGCCACAACACCTGCAGACGCGATCCCTGTTCTGCCCTGGAAGAAAAGGGAGCAAATCCAATGGGAATTCGTGATCTTCCAAACACTACATGGCGTATCGATGAGCCGACTGGTTAGCGTAGGGTAGGGTAGGCATATAGGTAAGTGCGGCTCATTACACTGCAGCTACACTAAGGTACCATGGCTCATTTGCACCATAAAAATCTCACACGGCCTCGGCATTGACCAGATGGCTCTTCTGGGCTGATTCGACTGCACCCATCTACAAGACACGGCTATATTTATATAAAGCAATCCCAACACTTGACAGAACGCGATCGTGTATAACTTACAAGCCCGCTCGGTCTTTTCTTCACTCAACTCCAACTTCAACTTGAAAATAATTCTTAGAAACAATGGCTCCAGCATCAACGAAATATTTACTAATGGTCCTCACCGGTACACGAGCCTTACCGTTATCCATCGTCGATGACAGAAATGCGTCCCGAATCTTCCCTCCCCAAACCATCTCACCGCCCAGCAAGGATGACTGGCGGGGCATATTGTTAGGAGCCATGTCCATTGTCGTCGCCGCAGTGGTACCTATTGGTATCCACCTGTTGGTGGTTCGAAGGCATGTTTCCGAACCACATCCAGGAGAGCAGATGGAGCTTCAAAGAATTGACGGTAATGACTGATCTATTTCATCAATGCCAAACATTGCTAACTCCGTTCAGTTGCTCGTCGGGTTGAGAACCTTCACCATTTCCATGGGGAAGATGCAATGCAGTTACAAGAAGGAGATGTGGAACGTAAGTTATCCCAGTTTCCTCCGGTTCTGTTCTTCTCTCATTGGCATTTCCATCTTGCTGTTCCATGAACATGTACCAAAGGGGCCTTACCACAAAGTACTTTACCTTTCCTTAGTTATGCCATCTTCTCTTCTCTATGTCCAGTGTTGGATATCTGTGCAACATCTCAGTACTATTCCTGTTAGCTGTTTTCCTTTCCCATAATATCACCGCCCTACTGACCGCCTCCAGTGCGTATCCCCCTCGGCCACACTACTCCTGTTAGTAGCAACACCTCTAATGGGCCTGAATCTCTTAGAAACGAGTGAATAACGTCGAAGTCCCGCAATAAGTCTTCAATGTCTACAAGTCAAATAAATGAAGACGCAGGAAACACTGGACCCAACATCGAAATCCACAATCACGTGCCGCGGGCATTGTTCATTCTCTGAAACATGGTTGAGGATGGAGAGAACACGAAGGAATGACAAGAGGGATGTTCGCGAAGATATGACGTCTAAGCTTGATATTTAGTTACCTAGGTATATTTTGAGGTTAGCACTTGAGGTACATGAAGTTCCAATATTGGAAAAAGTAAATAGTAGTTTCTCGGTCTACACGCGTTATTGGAAAATTTCCACTCCATAAAGTCTATTTTAAAGGCTATCTGAACAGTTTGGAAGCATCCTTTTCTTTTTCGCTATGAATGATATACTTGCCTAAGTAGGTACTGGTACCCTTGTAAATCATACCTAAAGCGGCCCGAGCTCCTGCCATTCCGATTATCGATAGCGAATTCGGAATCCTTGCCACGTCAAAGCACGTCAATGTGGCTGCGATTTCTCCAAACACTTCCCAGTTTTCACGTCCACCGAAAAATCAATCCGCTTCTTCGTGTGCAAGCCTGCAAAATGCATATCCTCGTACGCCATCGCCCCCAATTCCACTCCTATCGTGAACTAATCGCCAACAGATCACAAATGACGATGGTCCACCTTCGGATCAGTCCTCGCCTTATGTACACTCCCTAGGTACCTAAACTTTGACCAACTGAAGAACTACTTTAGGCGCGCAAATGATGCTTACTCTCTATATGCAGTTTCTACACTCCAATCGCATGGACATACCGTTTCTGTCGTGCTCCCTCACACGCAACGTTCATGTATGTATGATCCCACGCCCCCACCATCCTCAAGTTCAACCACCGCCACTCTCATTCTCGACTTTTTTCACGACACACACTCACGATACACCACCACTTAGGGATCGGCAAAGCGCACCTCGTCGGAAAGTCTATAAAACCAACCTACTACCGCCCCTCTCCCCTCCGCGTCGTCGACGGCCGCCTTTCTAACTCCGGCACAACCTCCCCCCACCCCCTCCCCGAAGATTCCACAGAAGAAGAATGGATCCTCGTCGACAGCACACCCGCCTCGTGCGTCCAAATCGGCCTATACCACTACTTCCAATCCCGCGGACCCATCGACCTTGTCGTCTCCGGCCCCAACTACGGCCGCAACAGCACCGCCGTGTTCAGTCTTTCCAGCGGCACGATTGGCGGCGCCATGGAAGCCGCCGTGTGCGGGTTCAAGAGTATAGCGCTGTCCTACGCCTTCTTCGACCGCAATCACGACGCAGGGATCATCGCTGGCGCGTCGGAGCTCTCGGCCAAACTCATCAAACACTTGTTCGAGAACTGGGATGACAAGACGCATCTTTACACGGTCAATGTCCCGCTCGTGGAACACGTCGGGGAGAAGAAGATCCTGTGGACCAACATGCTGCAGAACTCGTGGAAATCGGGCTCGTGTTTCCAGGTCATTGAAGTCCCCTCCGAAATCGACGATTCGGCCTCAGACATCGAGGCGCAGAACCGGAAAGCGGAAGAGAAGCTGGGGAAGAAGGAATTGCGCAGCAACACGGGTGGGTTGGGGGAGAGCAGTGGGGGAGAGAGTGGCTCGCAGACGCCGAATGGCGGCCAGCATATACGGTACACGCATAAGCATTTCAAGTGGGCGCCCCGGTTTAAGGATGTGTATGATAGTGTGGAGGAGAGTGAGCCGGGGAATGATGGGTGGGCTGTTGCGCAGGGGTTCACGAGTGTTACGCCGTTGAGGGCGAATTTCATGCATGTTGGTGGGTTTGAGGGGGAGATTAAGCTTTGAGATGCGTGTGGAGAGTGTGGTTAGAAGGAGTAATAGATATACCATTGTTGCAATTGTTAATCTGATTGTGCACACGTTGGAAAAGTGAGGGTTTGTGGGAAGGGGAGTAAGGGGTAAACGATTGCCGCCGTAGCCTGAAGTACATGAAATTAGTCAATCCCATAGAAAAGGCCAATATGACACTTTAACGCAAGCATGACGGATGCAAGATGTCTTTGGAAGCTTTTCATTTTGCAATATCTAACTCCATTTTAAAAATACCCTAGGTCTACAGCAGACGGAAGAGGCCAAGTAGTATTCCATACTCAAACCACAATCCGTCCCGGACCCGCCATTTTCCCGTCCATACCTCTGCATTCCCTAGCAATACCGTGATCTGGAGTCCAGGATGTTGAACAGATCAACATCATCGGTCGCAAGCGGTCTAGATCTGGAGGCGCTCAATCTTGTCCTCTGAAAACTAATCAGCATAATTACTTGAATACTATAGATTGGGAGCGTACTGAGGGCCCTGATCTGGCTGTTGAGATCTGAGGCTTCATTGCTGGTGATGCTGGCTGCGATGACTGGGCGGGAGACACCGCAGGCGCGTCCGAGGGCCATTTTGGAGGGGACATAGACGTATCCAACATTTTTATCCTCTGGTTCATGTCAGTACGTTTTTTGATTTTTTTGTAACGGGGTAGAAACGAGAGGTCACGTACCACTGCGCATGGTTAGCAATTATTCTGGAAGAAGAAGACATCAGGAAGACAGTAAACAAGTAAACGGGCAAGGGGGGATGACTGATGTGAGACCCATTTCAGCGACAACTGTATGGGCTCGCAGAGCAGTCGTTTGGGAGTGTAAAAAAGGAATCGAAATGCTTAGACAAAATGCGTTCATTGGATAGCAATTCAAATGTTTCCCCGTTCCACAAGTGAATGCTACCATCCAACGCAAATTCTTGTCTGTTTTTGACATGGGAGTAGAAACGGGAGGTCACATACCACTGCGCATAGTTAGCCGTTGTTCTTCTTCACTTTGTTTTGACATCTTTACATACTAGAAGTGGCAAGTGAAGTAGAATGGCAAGGGGTGCTGTAATAGATTAGCTTTCACAACTAAATGATTCAAGATTGACTGATCTGATCGTACAGGTGTCCGCAGCCAACACGACAACTGTTTAAAACTTATTAGTTATAAGTACCTTTTAAAAACTTTTTAGCAAACTTACTCTCGGCCACCCCCCTGTTTAAAGACTTCGTGGCCTCGTTCGCCTAGAATTCGCGAACAAAGTCAGCTTAAAAGCATCCTGTACCCAGGCAGTACCAACACCCAACCAGGAGTGATTCAATGGGCAATCAAAGTCTCAAAACGCCACGCCACGCCACGTGGTGTCTTGATACTACTTTGTATCCAGAAAAACTTACTCCTTTTTTGATCTGTCGGAAATGGGTACTGCAAAGTGTCAGCGTTTGTATGAAGAATAGCGAAGGTAAAGTTGTTAATTACGCGGATTGGATGAGATCGAGTATCTCGGTGGTCAACGCTGGGTCCGCGAGCGGCCAGGCGGCATTCTCTGATTCAGCCATATCGTAGGTCGTAGGTTCGTGCAGGTTCGAAAGGGTCGTGGGTTGGTGTTCGAAAATAGGTTCACTATCCAGCTCACCCGTGTGCGGGTTCCTGCGCATACATATTAGTAAATATATAGAACGTCTCGAATGGGGGCACGTACACGGCCAAATTCGCCTTTGAAAATTGGGGATGTGGTTGGGGGTTAGTGGGATGTTCGCGGAAGCTTCAAATCTCTGGTACGATATGAAAAAAAGTTGCATGGGCTCGATGCGGCTTGGCAGACGTCTATCACGTGCATAGCTAGGGCGTTTCGGGGAAGGCTGCAGAGAGCGAAGACTGCAACCTCCATCCGTCGTCACCACTCACCTCGACACCACAACCGCCCCATCGCCGCATCTACGACGTCCGCCCATCTCAGTTCCGATCTCCAAGTTGCTTCTATCCAGCCGATAAACCACATAACATCCGCCATTATGTCTTCAGACCTCTGGTGAGTGCTCCCGGAGCTCGATCGCGGCAACCAGCTCCAGCTTGCCAAATGGCTACAAGCTCCAGCTCGCGCTGTAATCGGTTCATTGAGGAAGCTGTTACTGGCTTACTCCATTTCATACTTCTGTGCTAACGATTTTGACAGTCCCGTCTATGCTGTAAGTTTTCAGTGTTTCGCGTTCGTGTTCGCCTCCGCCTCCGCCTCCGCCTCCGCCTCCGCCTCCTGTATCCGACGTAGGCATCGACAATGACGACTTGGGCTTAAATCCCGCCTCATCACCACGAGTCGCCGCTATGTATAACTGGGATGCCGAAGCTGACATACGAATAGCCCTTCTTCGGTGCGATGGGCTGCACGTCAGCCATCGTCTTTACGTGCTTCGGTGCTGCGTACGGAACCGCTAAGGCCGGTGTTGGTGTCTCCGCCATGGGTGTGCTCCGACCTGATTTGATTGTCAAGAGTATGTCATCATAGCTACCATCGAATGCAAGATGCACGCAGTGTGTTTGCAGCGATCCAGGTGTGTTTTAGAGGCTAATCGGTCTTCAGACATTATCCCCGTTGTCATGGCTGGTATCATTGGTATCTACGGTCTCGTCGTCTCTGTGCTCATCTCCAACGACTTGAAGTCCGACTCATCGCTCTTCGCCAACTTCATCCAACTCGGTGCTGGTTTGTCTGTCGGTCTTGCTGGTATGGCTGCTGGTTTCGCCATCGGAATCGTTGGAGATGCTGGTGTACGAGGAACTGCCCAGCAGCCCCGATTGTTCGTCGGAATGATTTTGATTCTCATTTTCGCCGAAGTCTTGGGTAAGCTCAAGTTTTGTTGCCGTCGCTGAGATTCGGTCACTAATCGCGTCCCAGGTCTTTACGGTCTCATTGTTGCTCTGCTCATGAACTCCCGTACCAGCGACGCCCCCGCTTGCACCTAAGCGCCATATCCGAAACCGCAGCGATCGACAAATTGTAACTGCAATCGGTATGGACATGACATGGACACGTATTTTGAACGACTTGGAAAACTCGCACGGCGCACACGCTGTGTTGTATGTCTAAATTTGTGTAACTTGGGGGGAAGCTGACGTGGTCTGTGGGGAGTGTGTGCGCGCAGGAAGACAGGCGTGTGATGACGTATGCACCAGTGGTGAGGTGTGGCCAGTAGATAATGGGAATTGAAGGGTGGGAAAATGCGATCCATTTGATGGCGTGTATTCTAGGGTCTCTTATTTTGTCTTTTTCCTTCCTTGCGTCATCTTCCTCCTGCAATGTGTTGGCGCCTAGAAACGGAATGCATTGTTTTTTGTGTATGCTTTTGTCACCCTGTGAATATTTTTGATGCCTCGTGTGCAATTCTATATACGAGTATATTGTGTTCAATTCGGGTTTGTTTGCTAAGTATACATGATGAACATGACCTTTTCCGTTTGTATGTATATGTACCATTTCCCTCCTTTCATAAGACCTCCATGATACCCCCCCCCCCTATGTTTTAGCATGCAACCTCCCCTCTCTGCACCTCCCCTCTATCTCAACACTCCTCTCTCAAACTCCCTATACTTCACCCATCACCACCCACCCCTCTCACTCCTCCCCAGGAAACCTCAACCCATTCTCCCGTCTCGCCCTCTCGACAACCCTCAAAACCTCCCTACTATGCACCTCCAACTGCCCCGCAGCCTCCCAATCGCGCTCCCCAATAATCCTCGCAAACTCCCTCGCCTCGGCACTCAAATTCAACTCGCCCTTCTCGACCGCCGTGTCCTCGCCGGCCAACACCTCCCTCTTTTTCGCCCGCGGATCCCAAAACGTCACGCCCTGCACATCCGTAATCGTCGGCACACTCAACGTGCCCCTGTGCGAGTAAATCTCGCTGGGAGCCGTCGAGTTGTGCATTTTACTCGAGCTAAGATGCACGACAAAGTTATCGTCGTACGTGAGGATCAAGTGGCCGCCGCCATCCGCGCCCGAGGAGAGCTTGGTCGGGAAGTAGCGCGATGACGCGGGTGTGCCGAAGAGCCATATCGCCGCCGCGACCGTGTAGATGCCTAGGTCTACCAACGCCCCGCCGCCCATTTCCAGGTTGAAGATGTTGGGGAGTTCGCCGGCGAGGAGCTTGTCGAAGCGCGACGAGAATTGCTCGTAGTGGAGCGATGCCGAGTGTAAGCTCGCGCGGCCCCCGAGGTGCGTGTCGATTGCGGTTTTGAGCGTTTTGAAGTTTGGTTCTTGGATGTGGCGCCATGCTTCTAGGAGGAACACTTTTTTGGATTGGGCGAGCGCGAAGAGTTGGTCGAGTTGGTCGACGGTGGAGCAGGATGGTTTCTCGAGGATGACGTTTTTCCCGGCGGTTAGGCTTTCTTTTGCTTGGGTGAAGTGGAGGATGTTGGGGGATGCGATGTATACGGTGTCGATATCCGCATCGTTTACGAGGTCGGCGATGGAGGTGTATGTTTTGATGGAAAAGGAGGAGGAGGAGGAGGAGGAGGAAGAAGCGTGTTTCGAGGCGAAGGTCTCGGCCGTTTCGAGCGAGCGCGAGTACACGGCGCGGAGCGTGTACGAGGATGTGGATTGTGCGGAGCGCACAAACGAGGATGTGATCCAGCCTGTGCCGATTACGCCCAAGTTGATCATTTTGGAATGGGATGGGATGAGGGGAGGAGTGTTTTGGTTGGTTGGTTTCGTGGGGAGGAGGAATTGAGAGGAAGAGAAAAGAGTGATGGTGGTAGAAAGTTAAAGATGTAGTAGTTAGTGGGGTGGTGGAGTAGGAGGACGAACGACGACGAACGTTCGTAGGGGTTTATATATGCTTGCTGTCACTTCACCACTTCCACACTCCGTACGTAGTTACCTACTCAAGTACATACGTATGTACGCGGTCCAGTATTACAAACCCTCTGCGCCTTTTTCAAACATCCCCAAAAGAGTAAATTTAACAGTCCGGAGGAAAGAAGTTCCAACTATCAATCCCATCAATCCAACGCTAACTTACCATACCAGACTAAGTATGTATGTGAAAGAGGGCAATTCCTCCCGCAAAAAAAAAGCGTCATCATTAGTTACAGGGTAATTCCCTCCGCTTTTTCACACCCCCCACCCACTCCACCTCCTCATTAACTACATTACGTGTTTGGAAATCCATCTCAGGGGTGGGTGAGTAATCCCTTCTGTTGAGGGGTTGGGTGGTTGTACGCAGGGCTGTTAACATGACCCATTTCGGCATAGTTAGTGGGATGGATGGTGGGGGAACAAGTGTGTAAATATTCAATGTACGTCATTTCTTCACGACTCAGGTAGTTTAGTTAAATAGGACCGAAAAAACACCACCACCAATCTTGCCCATTTGCATACACGAGGTGGTGGCACATGTTAAATTTGACTGCGCATGAATAAACAATGCGACATCATCATCATCATCACCATCATCATCATTATCATCATTAACATTTGAACAAGAATGATTTTCCATGCCATCTCATTCTAATTCTGCCGGTTTCCGTCTTCTCCATAGGGGAGAACACAGCTTACTAACATATAATATTTGTGATGGTGTATTTGTATTTGTTTGGTTGGTTTGGTTTGGTTGGTGCTACCGAGGCACCCCATTTCTCCAATGCTCTGTCTGGTGCTGGAGGGTATCTTTGCCTGTATGAGGCGTATTCGTCAAAAATGCTAATCGTGCCAAATTCCCCTTTGCGGCATGATATAAAAAAAGAGAGAGGAAAACAGCCCATGATTTGTATCCTTGGCCCGCTCGTTCAGTCTTGAGTGTTGAATAGAGCAGAAACCAAGAGAAGTTGAAGGAAAAAAAAAGACCTTCCGATAAGGCCTACACGGGATCAAAAAGTCCGCGTGATTTGCACAAAAACGCCATATAATGCTGTAGACCCATACGCCCGAGTTAGAGGAAAGAAACAATGCATAATACAGGACGGGTGTTATCCCGTCGTTCAATCTTCCCAGATAGTTTCCAGGTCAAGGTCCTGGCGCCTTTCAGCTCCACACACACTCCACCTCTTCCGAGCATCGCGCTTGCCGAAGCCAAACGTGCGTCCGCTGCCACCAGGCACGTCCAAGCTTGATCTCCTGGGACCCTCGGCGCCTTCGCTTTCCTTATCGGCCGCAGCCTTGAGTTTGGCAATTCGGTCAATCTCGATTGCCTCCTCTTCAGCATCGGGGCTATCGGGGATAGTCTCGAGAGATGAGATGGAAGGACTCCGCGAACGCATGGAGGTAGGGGTAGACGGAACGGAGGACGAGGTGAGGGAAGATGGGTAGTTTGAGCCCAGAGTGGGAAATGGTTCGTTGAACTTTGCAGACGAGAGCAAGGGCGAGGAGGAGCCCGAAGTTGGCGTACGAGCTGCAGGAGTGCTCACAGATCCACCAAAAGAAACTTGGTGAAGCGGTGAAGCAGGTCGCCTTCGCCTGGACAAAGAACCAGTGGTGCTGTACAGACCAGCAAGTGGGGATGGTTGGAGTGGACCCGCTTGAGGAACAAGCTTCAACTCAGCGTCCTCAGAGATGTCGCACACGCTGGGAGCGCCAGAATGCGCGTAAGAATCTTCGTAGATTGCTGGTTGGCTGCGTGGGCTTCGTGTACGCTTGGGGGAGCGAAGCGGTGACGAAGGGCGTCCAGGCATTGGCGAAGGAGACAGGGCCAAGTATCCTGAGCCACCGATGGCGGTGGGAAGAGAGTGGGCTCGCGTCATGGGGGGTGCAGCCAGGGGGCTGGAACCGCTGTGAGAACGGAAGTGAGAACGGGAGTAGGGAGACCGATTGCGGGCACGAGGCGTATGTGTAGGCAGCATATCGAAGGAAGAGGAGGGAGAGGAAGGGTCGGTCTGGGAGCGAGGAGTCGTGGGTCGACGGGCTTCGGGAGAAGCACTGGTTATGGTCTTGCCCATGACGGGGTTGTGGTTTGTCGTCGACTCTAGTTTGTCTGCAGCGGCGGGAGGTGGCAGCTGCTGCTCGGAGAGAAGCACGGGGGGGTTCTGCTCAACGGTACCCTGCTTGTCCAGATTCGTGGCAGGTTGTCGGTGGGGTTTTGCAGAGGAGGCGTCGAAGGGGGTAGTAGATGCGGCGGTTGGTATTGGGTTGCACTCGACAGGGCTCACGGTGGTCATAGCATGGAGGCGAGTAACGAGGTGGTGGACAATGGGGTCCTGGAGGGCCTGAGAGGTGCTATGAGGGCTCATGGCGAGGACGAGGGCGAGGGCACGGTATTTGATGTATACATGCTCCGGGCTCGGGGATTACAATCGAGTAGTCCAGGATCCAGGGGAGTGCTAGCGCAAGGTAGGCACGTAGGGTTGGAACTTGGGAGGGTAGAGGGCGGCGGTCGGGGACGGTAGAGTATCGTGCTTTGGCACTATGGGGCGCACTGGCTTTGGCACCGGGTTTGCTTTGGCACTGGCAGTCTGGCACTGGCACTGGGTCTGGCAATGGTCCGGGACGTGTATTGAGTATACCACAGGAGAGCGGACAGTGCGCGTTTCAGCTGGCGGAACAGCAAGCCAAGGAGCGTGGACGAGTGGCGTGGATGTTTGGACGCGGCTCCTCGCAAGGGAGCGTGGAGACGTTAGCGTAGCATGTACGTGTGAGGGTGGTAAAGCGAGGAGGTTGAGGGAGGGTTTGCGACTGTTACTGCAACTGTTCTGTCTTGCCTGGTGTCTTGTTTCTTGTCACGACGTGCTGCAGCGTAGTGTTAGGTAGGTAGGGTAGGTAGGTACTATGTAGGTGGTGCCTCGTGTCTCTCCGCCGCCCCTGCCGCGGCCGGGCGATTGGATCAGGCAGTCGCGGGGCACATCGCGTTAGGCAGGCACTTGGCCAATCACCGCACCACGCCCTCTTACTCATCGCCCATTCACCCATTCACATTCACCTTTCATCCACCCACCCACTCGCCTTCGCCTTTGATCCATGGCGTTGCCCGCATGCTCTGTCTGGTCTGGTCTGGCCGCAGCTGTCATGTAGGTACCATACAGTAGTTTTGATCAAATCAATAGACACATGCAGCAGCCATTGATTTCACTCTCCCTTACAACACCATGACACATGGCCGCGCCCATCTCGTAAATACTACTAAAGATGAACCATGCGGCGCCCAACCATCTGTAAGGTACGCAGGCCGCTAGGTTCGAATAGCCTCGCTGCTAAGTTAAGTTCCAAGCAACTCACCGTACAGTAAACCACCATGTCCCCGGACGCGGCCCCGCCATGTGTCAAAGGGGAGGGGAGGGGACCGACAGCCTACAGGAGAGACCCTGAGAGCCAAGCCCAAGCCACCTGACCGCGACTTTTTTGACACGACCTTTTGGAAAATGTCACCCCCCTGACTCGGCCGCCCACCAACCCCCGTGAATCCTGTCCAAGACCTTCCAAGCCCGGCTTGCGATACATGCAGTGTTGTATACATGTTGTATACCTGCACCATAAATGCAGTTTGCATAGCTACTGTAGGTAAGTATATGCATCCATGTATTGGTCCATTTACCTGCTTCCTCTTCTTCTATCTATAACGTGTCCTTTTAGTTAGATTTTTTTCTCTTTCCAAAACTAAAAAGTCTCTCCTTTACGCTACATACTTCCTTCCAAATTCTGTCCCGTGTTTAGTACACAGTTACCAGCCTCCTTATTTCATTTTTTTTGTTTGGTCTTGCGACGATTGACAATAACAAATCTTAATTTCATTTTCCCCCCTCCCCCAATTCAATTTCTCATTCTGATCTTCCATTTCTCCCACTGTTTCTCCGTCAGTCCGTCCGTCTGTCCGCAAGGTTCGACTCCCGACTCCCAACCCAGCCTTTTTTTTTTCACATACCTACATACATAGGTATACCTAATCACTCCAATGTTCCCACCCGCAGAGTTAAAAAAAAATTCCCATACAATTAAAAACCCCACCTGTTCCAAACAACTTACCCTCTTTCAATCTATCCATCCCCCTTACTAGTTAGCATTCGTTCGTACATACATATATACTCAACACCCATCGTCGTCAACCGTCCATCACAACCCACGCGACGCGTCCTCCCCTCCCAATCTTTCAATCTACTTACCTAAGTACCTACCTAGTACATCACTCCACCAGCTTCCAACCCAACCATCCAACCATCCCTACCCTACCCTACCCCCATTCCACCATCTACTAGATACGCATAACAAACCAAGGCAAATACGCGGCCGCATATTCATATTCATGTCCCCCCCCCCCCCCCC
>KZ805477.1:0-90039 GCA_003073855.1 Periconia macrospinosa
GATTGCTGCCGACTGGAGGAGGGAGCTATTGGATAGGCTTGATGAGGATGAGAAGAATGATAAGAGCCAAGAGCTATTTGACGACGATAGCGACGGCTACACTACTACACCAAGCCAGGACTCGCGATAGAGCTTTTGGTAGAACTCTACAGCTTCAAATCTAGGCCATATCACCTATTAGGTAAGCTTTCGAACCTCAACACCCCGCCAAGACTGGTGATAGCTGCTTACTAATGTAATTCATGAATATGATTAGTGAATTGAATAGCGACGGCTGACTATGTATATGTATTGTATATAGGCCTACTATTCAAATCATTCAATACATGGCAACCCTGAGGCCGAGACTAGATACGATGAGATGAGGAGAATAAGGGTTCGCAGAAGATAATAAATCAAAAACAGGAACGTGTGAATGAGAATGAGAAGGGATTACTGTGATGGGTTGAGAGGGAAGATGTGAGGAATAAAAGTGTGAGAGATTGGTTGATATTGATGCTGCTACGAGCTCTGATGTGTACATGCTACACGCTTGCTTCATCCTAGGCTGATAATATTCTCCTGATTAGTGGATGATGAAAATCGAAGAACATTGTGGTAATCGTCTAGATGTTACATAAATCAGTCTAGAATAGGAAGAGAGCAGAATCGGCACGATTGAATGGTTCTTGATATACATGCGTCTATTGTTTCTTTTGGGCCATCCTTCGTGATGGCTCCAATCTACCATATAAATCATTTTATTTTGCGGATACTTCGAGCGAGCTACAATAGTATCGGTGGTTACTGCAGAGCGCAGCAGTATCCAACAATACTGTGTATGTACGAAAAGGCAATGAGGTGTTGCGAGGCTAGCTCAAAGGCTCGATCACATGTCGATCAATAGCTAGCGTGTTTTCCTCGTGTTAACCCTGATCGCGTATCCTTAGCCTCACATCGCGACATGGTCCACCACATTAATTCACCTTAATCGAGTTGTCCAACTACAACTAACGTTAAAGCTTTGTAGAATGCCATTTTCGCTTGACGACTCGCTTGAGCTAGAAAGCTTCCTGTACGGTATCGAGGGAGATTCTCGCGGATCTGACCCGAAGGAGAAAGACTTTAGAACACATTTACGAGATTGCCTGGACGATGTCCAATACGAGGGAACATTTTCAGCCTTTCGCCATTTCAGCACCTACGTGAATCCAGGGCTTTGCATCGACAATTATGGATCGGTCGGCTTGCCTTTGGCGACGCGAGACGCGGAACAGATCGCTCTCATTTGCAAGCAATCGCCATTCGGAAAGGGCGCACAAACTATCGTTGACACGTCTGTAAGGAAAACCTGGGAACTGGACTGCACAGGTTTTCAATGTCAGAATCCCGCCTGGACTGCATTCCTGGGTTTTCTCGTAAAGCGAGCCATGGAAGATTTGGGCGTGCAGGTGCCGTCTCGAGCGGAGCAATACAAACTGCTTCTGTACGAAGAGGGCGCGTTCTTCAAAGCCCATAAAGACAGCGAGAAAGTGCCGGGAATGTTCGGAACTTTGGTGATCTGTCTGCCTTCAGAGCACACCGGCGGGGAAGTCCTCCTGGTCCATGGCAAAGAAAAGCGAGTTCTGGAAACTGCGAAAAGCTCAAAGTTCGACCTTTCTACTCTTGCGTGGTACTCCGATGTACAACACGAGGTCCGGCCCATCGTGGCCGGATATCGCTTAGTCCTAACCTACAATTTGGTACAAGACCAAGGCTTACCGAGGCAGACTGCCGCAATGCTTGACGAAAGCCACGCTCGGCTGGAACGTCTTCTACGCACTTGGAATGAAGAATTTGATTACCTTGACACGTTGGTATATCCACTGGAGCACCAGTACACGGAGGCAAGCCTTTGTTTGAAGAGCTTGAAGGGCCACGACGCAGCCAAAGCCCGATACCTACAACATCTTTGTCCGAAGAACGGTGTATACTGGTTCCTCGGTAGGATGACCAAGCAGACTGAAGAGGATTATGAAGATGAAGACGAGACCCTTTCTCTGGATCATATAGTTACGCCCGGCGGAGAAGGTATCGAGCTAAATCTGGATATAACTCGGGAAGGAATCCTTGCGAAAGACCTGTACAAGGGCCGGTCGGCCGATAGCGAAGACGAAGGCGAGTATACGGGAAACGAAGGAATGAATTCAACATATCGATACCACGACACGGTTTGTTTCCCCGTCATATCAGTTGAAAGGGCTATTAACTAGTATTAGGTGCTCATCCTGTTGCGAAAAGAGCAGGTTATCAGTCAATTTTCTATCCGCCAATACCAAGATATCGACTCCTTACGAGCCCTCTTTGGACTTATCCGAGAGGATCGAGCAGCGCATCCTAGTGAAGAGATGGAAAAATTCGGTGTTAATGCATTGAGAGTGATTCTGAGCAAACTTGTAAATAACCTGTCAGGAAATTCCCGAGATAACTATGGCTATAGTAGGTACGACTATTTCGGGCATGGTTTTCCGAGAAAAGATCAAGTCCGAGGCAATGAGCTTCGCGAATTGTTTGCATCAGTCTCTGATTTTTGCGATACCCTTGGACAAGCCGACCTCGTCCGTGAAGCACTGGGGAAAGCCATGCAGGACGGAAGTTGGTCTTCATCGACCGACTTAGTGCGTGTCGTCTCAAAACAATTGGGAAAAGACACACGCAGTGGTGCACAACCCGCTTGGGATAACTGGCACGTTAAAACTACCAGTATACCTCCCATACATGAATGCTGATGGATTGCAGGTTTTCTCAAACGCCACGCGAGCCTACCTTCAAACAGGTGAACGACATGCAGACCTCGTTCAACCTCGTTAGATCTGAGCTACCTTCTTCAATGATACCATCGTTCGATGACTGGAGGGGGGGAAAATTACAGACGTTGTTGCATTCTGTAAAAAGTTATTCGCAGGACGATATTTTGGCAATACTAGCCATCATTCCTTCAATCCCCCCTCAATGCTACTTTAACGTGTAAGTTTAGCCAACCGAACTCGATTTCCTGCTAATGATGGTAGCGTTCTCCCAACGCTTGTAAAGGGTCCGCCAGTGGCTCTTGCTCGATTCTTAAGCCAGCTTGCAGCCAATAGCTCTGAAGACGCATGTAGTTCGGCGGTCATTATCAAGCCGACATATGAACATGTCTTACATGCCGCGGCTCAGACCCTGAAAATTTCAACAGACGATTTCGGCCGTGCGCTGTCGTACTCTGGGTATTCATACCAAGATTCAAAGCCTAAATCCACTTATCTGACGGACTTCCTGGCAATTCTTCAAAAGGCGTTAACTATGCACCTTGACAATGAAGCTCTAAGACTGCTCAGTGAAGCCTTGCCTGACCTCCCGGGTACCGACTCATCTTTTTGGGCCAACTGGAGGCCCATTTTCGTGTTTTCAGAGAAGCTGGTTGCATCCCTTGAGGACCAACATCACGACAGCAACGTAAGTGCCACCGCCGCATCCTTCATCAAGACAGCTTTGCAAGCATCGGCGGAGTCATTGGTAGGAAGGCGTCCCGTCGAGCCGACGGATTGGAAGCGTACACCGCAAAGGACCTGCACTTGTGGACCTTGCAATTTGTTGACTCGTTTCCTCGTCGATCGAAATCAGTCCGTGGGAAGGTTCACATACCCCGCGAACACTCGCAAACATCTAGAGGATTCTCTGGATTATCAAGACTACAAGTTCGATACCGAGAAGCCTAGGTCGCCATACACCTTAGTCGTCCGCAAGACAAATAACGAGTACCGCCGCCTGACTGAGCAGTGGAACTCCGAAGTTAACGCCATGCAATTCCAACTACGCTGTTTGCAGGACAATATTGTGAAAAGTTCAATGAGTAAAAGTTTTGGCGCACTTGTCTCCTTGGATCAAATGCTTCAAATACCTAGTGGCCAGGACGCAAAATCACTCAAGCCCGTTACGGCAGTGGCTCAGAATTCTCGCGCCATAGCGCCCATTGCAGGGGTGAAGAGGAAGGCTGAAATAGTGGATTTGACCGAGGATGCTTCGGATTAAGACGAGCTCTTCTACTGGACTGTATTTTCATGTTTGTTTTGCTATACTCTGTGTTTGGAGTTCCGGAATTTTGCATATTTCTCTCCCTACCCTGGCGGTCATCCACAGTGTTGTCAACCAGCAATTCACTTACCAAAACTTTCTTCCTTACTTCTTTATAAAATCAATCGAGCAAGCAAGTTGCAGAGGCCTATTTTAGCCAATCAAATAAGTTCTAGGGGTCCTACTTGGCCGAAGTTTGTAATGCTCTTAAATTACGTGCAGGAGCAACTTCGTGATAGGACTGGTGTTGTAGTAGAATTGCATGCACCTCCGTACTTGGTGGACTTGATTCGAACGCCTACCACTGTTGGGACCGCCACACCTATTATTATCAATTTGCCTGCCGCTATGGTGCGTCTAAATGCCTGTGCAGTACTTGCAATGAGATCTTGGACTCTCTGCTGGTTGAACAATCCTGGAGACACCACCATACAAACTTGAGCAGGACTTCGGGCAGCTATATCGCTGGAATCCAGTAAAAATTAGTAAAAAAGCAAAAATTAAAGACTATTTACCTCAATAGTACTTCATCCTTCTTCTTTTCTTCACCTTTTTGCCTATTTTACCTTTCTATGTCTTTACGCCACACTTGCCAGGCAACCTCACTTCCACGTGCTTCGCCCTCCTTCCACAGTGACTCACCTTACCCCAATTAATCAACCTCACTCTCGCTTAGTCCTGACCTCTTTTGCAATACCATATATACAATTTAATTCACAAATTCTCTCAGTCTTAGGTACTGAAGGCCTAGGATGTAGGGGCTGGGAAAGCTGGGAAAGGTCCTGAGGACGTCGCTATAGGTAAGTTTAATTTCCTTTGTTCAATTTCCTTTTTTGGATTTTTTTTATATGGGGCATGTGGGAAGTTCGAATCTGGGTGTGGGAAGATTTGTGTGAGTTTGATTTATGTGTTTTTGTGTATTTTTGATATGGGGGTGGGTGGATGAGTGCAGTGAGAGGCTTGGTAGCTTTTTTTGCAAGTGCCGTGGATAGTCGAAAAGAAAAGGCACATACGGCGCAATTGAATCTAGCTAGCTGGTTAAGTTGACGAAGAAAAGAAATGAGACTTGCTAATTATACTTCATGGAAAGAAAAGAGTGGAGGATGGTTATTGTACCTAGGTACCGAAGTGGCGATGTGATGCTATGTACGTGCCAGGTATTTATGTCACCCTATGCAATGCATTTGCAATTAAAGAAACAGCAAGGAGAATTCACTAAATAACCATACTACAAAAGAACCGCAGCGCATTCTAATAGTCCTTAATCCGTATTGATGTATAGGAAATCCGACAGCTTCGATTTCTATTCTATGCATATAACTCATCACCACCAAGTAAGCAACATTGAACTAAGAGCAAAAGGGAAAACACAAAAACAAATCCATCAACCACATGCATCACAAAAACCGCGACAAAAACCTATCACCCAAAACAAATCCCACAAATCCCTTATCTATTTCATTACCTACATATGACCACAACATTATATCATCGCGTTTCGCAGCATGGCATTTTATTTATTGCCGCAACTTTCTTTCCTAAGAGCATGGATGTTTTACTATTTCCAATATCGACTACTGCAGGTGTGTCCCCTTACCCTTAAGTTAGCCGCATAACTTAACAAAAAGAAAAGCCCATCTCATTGAAAGTTTATGTATAATTATACACCCCCGCGCGCGCGCGTGCGCAGGGGGCCATGCACAGCTTACATACATACAAAGTACATATTTCGGAGATGCAAGCCATCCTATCAATCCTTACCCTTCTATCTAAAAAAAAAGAGTCCAAGATAAAAGATAAATCAAAAAAGCAAAACCATCGCGGCACTCTCGGGAATCACAAAAAACACCCCTGGTCGCAAAATCCCGATTCACCCCCAAAATCCCAATAATAACCACTCAATCTTACAAAGGTAACAATCCCACTTTAGAATCCTACCCAAAAAAAAAGTAAAAAAAAAACACCAAACCCAATCAACCCCCCTCTCTCCCTCCTTCCTTCTCCACACACACGACAAAATCCCCACCATTCCCCCCTCGAAACACGCGAAACCGACCGAACCAACCAACCAACCAACCAACCCCTCAAATCTCCACATTGATACATGCACAAACACTAATCAACTACCTGCCCAAACCCCCCTTTCCTCATACATTTACATTAATTACATACATACATACATACATACATACAAGGAAGTACCACGCCAGATAGTAACAACTCAGGTAGACAGTATAACCACATACCAAACAACAACCTACGTACCTATCCCCAAAATCAAACAACGCGGATCAGAAGAAGACGCAGAACCTCTACACAGTAATTCGTAGAAAACTGTTTAAGTCCTCCCGAAACGAAAACGTCACTACCTCTCTCTCTCTGTACATACATTATTAAGCGCCGCCGCCGAACGCACCCACACTACACCACAAGCCGCCTCAGGGACCGAGACCAAGTACATCATAGTACATACTACATAACTAGTTACTTGGTTCAGGGTAAGTTAAACAAAAGCACTAGTCTACTGTACCTAAATATTCGCACGCATGCGCGCACGCGCGCACGCACGAGAGAGAATTAACCAAGGGCGCCGAAACACGTGTTACGCAGCGCGCGCGGGATATGTATGTACATACATACCATTAATCTTTTATGTACACTGTACAGTATATGAACTAAACCAAACCAAACCAAACTAAACAAAACGGTTGCCCGTGGTTGACGTGGAGGGAAAAAAAAAGAAAGGGGGGAAAACCAGAGGAAGTTTCGAAAGGGAAGATGCAGGTAACGTTAAAATAAATAAATTGTTATGTACATAAAAAAGCGGATTGTGTTCTGGGAGGTATTGTATGTATGTACTTTGTACTGCTTTCACATATATATCTATGTTACATGCTTAATTGTAAACTTTTTATATTTGCTTGTTATTCAAAACATGTACACTTTCATTATGCTACTCAGCGTGACGTTAACATTGGCATTAGCATAAACCTGAACAAGACACACACACACGCACACACACACACATGCAATGACAGTTAGGATACAATAAAATATAATACACAATACACTTATTCGATTCCACACCCTTTCTCTCGTTCATCTTTCTACAAAAAAAGGATGTAGGTATTTATGTACTCTTGCATTTTATCCCTTCACCGTTGATTTGATACACCACAAGAACACACCATCTTCCTCTCTGTCTCTACTCCATCCACCATTTACAGCTCCCAACATTTGCAAGATTTCCTTACTCTTTCCTTTTTACCCATCCATCTCTCTTTCTAATTCCCACAATCCTCTTTCCCTTCTCTTCTACACTTTCCTCTCTCCCCATCCCGCTCTCTCAAATCCCGTAAAAACAATACAAGTTAAAATCTACACATTCGACAAAGGGGATTCGGGAATTCGCACTGTTATGTAGATAATAGCCCCTTGCCCTTTTCGGTGGGGTGAATATTGTGTGTAAGAATTCATGAAGGAAAGTAGAGAAGTGAAAAAAAAAGAACTATTGCTGAGCAGCGTCCCGGTAAAAGGAGAGATAAGAAGAAAAAAAAGGCTGGGAAAGGGAAAAACGCCGTAGAAAATGCTTTGTGCAAAAACCGCGGGATATGCGCCGATTGTTTGTTGATGGAGTAAAAATCTCAAATGAGGTGCAAAGGAAATGTGTGTCGTGTTTTCGTATCAATTCATCATCCCGTACGCTTGTTTGTGTTGTATTTGTTTGCTGTGCTGCACTCTCGAAGCATGTTTTGTTGCTTGTGGTTCGCGATTCGCGATTCGAGTCGACCGAGGGATTGCTTTACGAGCTCTTTCCAGCCTCGTAGACCTTCCCCATAAACTCATCCGGCGTCTCACGGATCTTCTTCTCCCTCAAAACCCTCACAACATCCTCCGCGCTACCACTCATGCACGAGGTCTCCAGGATAGTCATGAGCGCCACCGCAACGCGGGGTGGAATCTTGTCGCCCTCGAGGGTATACACATCCATCAACCGCGCAGCGTGCTCGACAGAAAGGCGATCGCAGAACAGCGAGCTGTACATGGAGAGGAGGTAATCATAGGGCTCCGCGCGGAGTTCTGCGAGGCGGGTGGCGAGAGAGGGCGTCTTCTGGGACAGAGCGTGAAGAGTAGTGTCGTATGCTGCGGTTATTGCCGAAGGATCGCGGATGAGGAAGGAGAGGGGGAGTGGGCGGTTGAGAAGATTCGAGAGGGTGATGAAGGAGTCGGCTGCGCTCATGTTGAGTAGGAAGAGAGCGGCGACGTGGTGGATCCCGTTGGTGGTGTCGACATCTGGGCGATATGCGCTGTACGCGATGCAGATGTTGACGAGTTCCTGATGGAGCGGCTGCTCTGGGGCTTCCTCCGTCTTGGGTCCGAACATCTTGAGGTCTGGGAAAACGGTCTTTGTGTTCTCGATAATCTTTGCATACCGACCGCCGAAGGCCGCATCTGCATGGTCCTTGATCTGTATTTTGGCTTTCTTCAATGCCACGCTGTATGTAGTCTCAGTAACCTCCAGCTCATTAGCAACCGCCCTCTTCCAGACTGCACCGCGTAGCTTGGGCGGAATCCCGTTCCACCACATCTTTCGGTGCGAGCCCTTGAGCTCGGGGTTGATCATCTCGGTGTCCCAGTTGGGGAGAAGAAGGGTAGACCAGTATTCAGCTTTGATGCGTTCGGCCTTCTCGCGTGATTCGGCCTCCCGCGCTTGACGCTCAGCCTCGAGACGTTCTATTACTCGTTAGTGGGACTCCTCAAACGGCGGCGACCGAAAAACTTACCAGCCTCTTCAATGCGAGCTAACATTCGCTGATACTCCTTGAGGTGCTTCTTCTCTTCCTTGGGGTCCTTGGGTGGCAACCACGATGGCCGTGTGCGCGATAGGTATTTTGTCTTCTCCACCGAGGGTTGGAAAGGATCGATCAGAGGGTCGCTCTTGCGAATGGGTGGAAGCGAAACCACCTTGCGCTTTGACTCGACGGGTCCCACCGATGCAGAGCGCGAAAGACCGGTCTGCTGGCGCTTGATCTCCTCTTGATGCTCAATCTCAGTCTGGTACTCCTCTAGAGCCTCCGTAAGCTTCTTTGCATCTGCGTCCAGCGTTGTGTAGGTAGTCTGCCAAGCATGTGTCCGTTGGCGGTTCAATGAGTGCGATGCCGACGGGTCCTCCTTATCCTCAGGTATCGGAGGCGGCTGTGACGAAGCACGGCGTTCGGAAGGGGCGGGGGAGGTCTTTGCTGACAGCGAAGTTCCTCTCGATGAAGTAGGGCGGCTCATGAGTGGGCTGGGATTGTTGGGTGGGCTTCCGCAGGACGAGGCAGCTGGGGAGCGGTCTTGCACTGGTCGAGGTGAGATTGGCACATTCCAGATGATAGCATCCTCGGGGAGGTCATCGTCTCCTTCATCGTCGCATTCGGCCTCACGTTCTTTAGCAGTCTTTCGGGCTGCAGTCTGCCATGATCGTCTCCTAGGATTCATGGGTGTGCTCGAGGGCGAAATCTCCTGCGTGCGGGAGCTCTTGCGGGAAAGACTGCGAGGGGCAGAAGTAAATGATCTCTGCGAGTTTGCTGGTGAAGGCGAGCGAGAGCGACGTCCAGGAGCCGCCAGACTGGTAACGTTGGTGAGCATGGGGGCCGAGGGAGAGGAGAAGCCCCGCCTCATCTGACCCGGTGCGTTGAGCTGGGTCTGCGATCTGGCGGCTGCATTATTGGTCGATGCAGTCAAGTTAAGGTTCCGAGATTTCTTGCCTCCAGTCAGGTCGCGGAACGAATGCGGAGCACTGTTCCTGCTCGTCGGGGGGGCTGGACGGGAGCTTTCAAAGAGCACGCGATGGCTGGGAGATAGCGGAATAGGGAAGGCACCGGGGCCCTGGATGTCGTCCAAGTTGATATCCTCAAAGTGCGAAAGATCGCCGGGGCCCATGACATCTGAGATGTTGGAAGAGTGAAGACTCGAGGACTTGCTCGACTTGGAGTTGGTCAGGTCGGGCGGGCTGCCGGGTGGGCCGCCGGAGAGGGCCATATTGGCGGCGGACGGGTACGAAGAAAAGGTGGTCATGAGGGGTCGTGGCTGCCTCTTGGGCGGGCGTGCAGCTGGAGCGCGACGAGACGGGGGGGCTTGGGGATTAGAGTTGTGGTGGTTGTATTGGAGGAGGTGCTGGTTGTGAAGATGATGTAGCGGGAGGTGTTGCGGTGAGGGTTTGGCGCAGGCGACGCGCTCCGAGAGTATCAACGAATGGACATAATCATGCTCGGAAATAATGTGCAGGGTTTTGGCGTAGGAGGGATGAATGTAGTGCACGTCGTCGCCGTCGTCGCCGTGTGCCTGGCGAAAAGCGTGGTGTTGTTGGTGTGTAAAGAGCGCTGTGGGCATCTTGACGGTTGGGGGAGAAGCAATTTCGGGCAAGTAAATGAGCTAAGCCCCTGACTGGAGGCGAGCATGCCCCTGTCCCCTGCTCGATTTGCGGGTTCAGCAGGAAAGCAATGACATACGAGCCTGGAATTCCTTGGAAGGAGCGACGGTCGAAGTGCGAATTGTGCAAAGCGGTCTGGCCGCGGTGGTTGCTGCTCAGTGGAGTGGGGAGGTGGGTTGGGCGTATGTATGGTGGTGAGGTGAGGTGAGGTGAGGGTCGTTTTTTGCTTGTTTTGCGCGCGGCAAGGCAACCGGGTGGAGGGAAGTCAAGTATCACTTTTTCGATACAGAACGTCCTCAGGCTGGCCGGGGGAGCCGGACTTGATCTATGAGAGGGGAATGAGCCAGCGTCTCCAGATGCCGCCATGTTGGAGAGTGAAACCTAAGGCTGGTGTGGCTGGATCCCGCCGCTGTCCTAACGGCCTTGACATCACGAACCACCCCGGCCATGGACCCTAGGCCCAATCACAAAGGCATTTCTACGGCTTTACTGCAGCTATTGCAGGCCGCGTCTCCTCTACATGGCAAATACTCTCGCTGCTACAATGTCTACCACGGCCCACCAGCCTTCTCGATACACCATCACGATTGTCAACAAAATGAACAGGTTGGATAACAAAAAATAAGAATAAAAAAAAAGAGTGAGGCAGGAAGGTTTGGGTATGACGCTGCCCGTCATCGACGTCAATCCCGCTCTGATAGGTTGACAAGCACCTCCTGCATATTCCCATACCTGCCACCACTGGCTCAGCTGTAACCACTGTACTTTGGTACCAACCCAAACACCCTACAGATTCTGAATCGCTAGCTACGTTACCGAACCTGTCATTGAACTGTTAAGTCTTAATCAGCTTGCCAAGCGACGGCCGCCTCGAGCATGTTCCTCTCCGCATCTTTTGACAAGCGCACCGCCGCTAGAGAGCCCCGAAGCCACTCCAGCAGAGCTCGGTGCTGCGTCTGCCGCTGCTGAAACACAGCCTCGAAGGCCTTGCAGGCAAGCCTATCGTGGGTTTAATTGCATCAGCGCTGCACAGTTACAAATGGAAGTCTCACACTCGGCCGCTTCCTGGGGAACGGCCAGTAGGTCAGGTCATAGCCCACACCGTGCTACTTAATGCATAACTACATGTTTGCACTGGTGGAGAGGCAGGGTACATTCGGAACTTGGACTTACCATTGTACCTGACGTCGGGCAATGCCACTGCGCACCTGCTCGGCCACTTGCGAGGCCTTGTTGCGCGTTCGTCGGTGCAGCATCACATCGCAAAGTGCGATTATACTCTCGACAGTTCCTGTTCAAATGGTTGTGCTTGTCAGTCCTGTGAGCGAATGGATGTGACTGATGCTCGGCAGGGGTAACTTTGGACGGCGCGTGATCGACGCTGCAGCGGCCCCAGACATATACCTGAGGGGCTTGTCGATTCAGAATTGCTACATGTGGTACAGTAACGAATTACCATACTTTCATGTAACTCCTCAAAAGGCAGGGGGTTGGGGGGTTCAGTGAACGTACTGATAAGCAACCTGGGGTGGATTGGCCTGCTCTTGGCCATGCTACGTCCATATTCAAAACACCTCACCGCCGCTTCGTGAAAGCTTTGGTACAGGTTGGCCAGCACCGTGGACGCGCTGTTGAACGACGTGTCAATGAACATGGCCTGTAGCTGGATTTTGAACGCACTGGTCCAAGTTAGTCGTGTACCCAAAACTTGCTTTTGCTGCCACCCTTTTCCAATGAAGCTAGTCGCTTTCGCATCTTCAGGGCCGCGCGCCCTACTTCTCGATAAACTTACTTGAGTGCTTTCCGGTGGAATGTCTGCCCTGCCATTTTTCCCAAATCGACCGTCAGAGCATCCGATGTATCTGTCACCAATCATCTTAGTCTTCTTCGGCCCAACACTTTGCGCAATCCCTTCCGAAATAAATCCTCTGCGGCAGGGACCTTTGCCTTAGAAACAAGGAAAAAAACCCCAAATGGGACTTACTAGTCTGTGCTCCACGTTCCGGATTTTTGCTGACATCCAGGGTGCGCATGTCAATGAGAACGCCACAGTAGGGAAATCGTACCTCCGAACCGCATCTGGCGATGTTTTCTCCGCCTTCCGTAGTCATGGCGAAGTTTGCCAGCGACTTAGACGCCTTAACAGTAACCCCATACTCGGGTTGTCCGCGGTGCATAACATGTACAAACCTTTCTGCGTGCTCTCGATTCACCGTGATTAGACAAAAATCGTCGAGCAATCGCAGCAGCAGACTATCGCTGCCACGTGTAAATTCCAAAATGTCCCGTTCGAGTTGCGCATAAAAGAAATTGCAAAGGATCGTCGAGAGCACCGAACCCTGCGGAATGCCCGTCTTCTGGCGGTAAAACTTCTTGCCGATTTTCACAATGTTGCGCTCCACATGTTCGCGGAGAAGTTGCATCAGGTTATCCTTTGTCTCAAGATGTTGTGCAGCGGTATGCACAAAGATGGTGTTCGACTTTACTCCCACGAATTTCTCCTGCACCACACGGTCAAAAGGAATCGACCCGTCTGCGGCTCCACCATGCGCAACATAGCGCTTGAAAGGCAACGGATTCACATATTGCCCGTCGAGCCGCTGCAACTCACCAAGCGGACTGATTTCCACATGCTTTTCGGTCTGGTATTCCTGCATGGACAGTAGGCTTTCAATCATACTAAGTAGGCGCTTTTGGGGGATGGTGTCGAAGCACGATTGGACATCGACTTTTGCGAAATACATGGGTCGTCCCAACAGACCTTGCTCTCGCAACGACTCTTTGTAGGCAGCTAATTTAGGCCTCATGTCACCGACGGAGAAAAGCGAGCTCCCGAATTTCTCAGGTTGTAGTGACTGAAGCTGGTCAGCGATAGGACATCGCAGTCAAAAACATGGACTTGTTTACCTTTTCGAACGTTAAGATGTTGAACACGGGTCCCATGACCGAATTGATACTCCTGCCAAGCAATGTCGTGCCATTTCGTGTGACTTGCTGTCTTCTTTTAAGGTTTGTAATCAGTCTCACGCCTTTCTGTTTGGGTAACAATCGAATCTTGCTGAACCCCAGGGATCGCACAGCCAACAGTTTCGTTGCGCGCTCCGTTGCCATCTCCTCGTATACATTGAGCCTAAGGCTCGTAAGAGACGGCTCGGCCAGCATCTTCCACACATCGTGTCGAAAGTAGAACAGGCGATTGCGATGCGCGTTGGATTCTGTCACGTGAAAGTTGGAGCGAACCAACGGCACCAAAAAGGAGTCAAAGACCCAATACACCAATTCCAAGAGTAGCCCAAGACGCTTATCAGAATCGGATTTGGCCATTTTGTTGGTGGTGGTGTCTTGACCAGGTAGTCGGAGCCAGGCTAAACTCGAAATCTGCAAGGCCATAAGCATAATATCCTTGCTGATATGTCAGGAACAGCGCCCTACCTGGAGCTTCTGTGTGACCTGGTGTAGGTTCAGGTTTTCCAGCTTGCGCAGGCAAATAAATTGGTCGACCCAATACGTGATAATGCTCCTGTTGTGATCGCAACCCCAGAACCCATGTGGTATAACTTTGGCCATCACAGCTCGACAAAACGCGGATACATGCGCTGTGGGACATGCTAGATCTGTGAAACAGGTTTGATCCACCGATCGTGTCTTGCGTGGACAAGATGCACTTTCTTTCGGGCCACCCACTGCGTTCGCCATCGGCTGCAATGTGCTTTTCCTCCACCCTGGTTTAGACGATAAGGGTAGACCCTGGATTCTTGTCAGTATGGCTGGTTGTTGATATCACGCTTTCCAATCTGGTTACCTCGACGGGGCAGTAATGGCGCAGTAGCTCCACGTACGAGCACCGTTTGTTGAGCTTGCGCATCTGCTCCACCAGCGCAATTGCTTCTCCTCGAAGCCTTTTTGGCACGCGCGCTTTCCATCGAGCAACCTGAGCGGGATTGTTTACGTTTTCACCAAGCTCGCGGGACATGGCTGCATAGATTTCTTTTTCGCGCAGTGTATAGTCTTTGAAAGCCATCGAGGTTTCCCTCTTGTCCACTTTCGAGGTGAAAACATTGTGGAGACCATATTGACGAGGGAATATGTGTCGCATGATATGTATTGTTTGCTGTTTATCATCAAGATTCGGGAATCGATTCAACACGTCTGGCAGGCAATCAATATTGTTGCTTTCAAAGTGAACGATACTGTACGTACGTATATGGCGCAATCCAAAGCGGACGCCCGTTTTTCCATTGAGGGCCGCACGCGCGTAAAACATGCGACTTCGAACGAAGCTGATTGAGGCAGGTTTTCGAACTTCGCTTTCTACGTCTGGACCTTTCTTGGTCGCGATTGCGTTGTTGGGAGTAGCCGTTTCACCTTTCAATTCAGAAAGAGGCAAACCGCTCAATTGAAAATAGTTGCCATGGCCACCCTCCAAAGGGCAGAAGATGCCGCAGTCAGTGAGTAAGTCTACGATGATGCCTTCGCCACTTTTGCCCAGTATAGCATGGAGGCGACACCATGCTTGGTTCTTTAGAATTTCCACATTGGTATTCTTGATATATGAGAATAGTCCAGGTATGGCATGATGAGTCTTCTGAGGGCCACGAGCGCTGGAGCGCTGGAATCCGTGGCAAAGTAGATGAGAGGGCCGGTATGATGTGCATCTATGGAAGAGTCGCCATATCACAAAATCCACAACCTATTTTTGTTTAGCAATTGGACCCCCATAATTGCGGAACCTGAGTGTCTTCAAAGCAGGCGCGACAGGCACAATTGGTATATGATTAGGTAATTGCTCACCTCTGAATGCACAAAATAACCAGGCTTGAAAGTGCCGCCAATGGTACCCGAGGAGGAGAGGTGTTGGGAGAAATTTTTGAGGTCCTGGTCGCGCTCTTTCGCAATGTCGGTGGCGGCGGTGTCATCCGTGACGTGTTTGGACACCACACCGATCAAAGTCGCGTCAAGCAATTTGCCCAATTCGGCATCAATCCCATGTGTTGCGGTGTTGGTATCTTGCTGTTCAGGGCCCTGCTGTACGCCCAGGTGAGCAATCTTTCGACGCCTGTTTTTCGAGGATGCGGGCAACCGGGACAGCAGATAGTGTCGTAGGGAGACTACTTTGGGATACAGACGACTAAGCACGGGATGCTGGGTGCATGAAGTTGTGGCGGTGGGAGATTGGTCGGCGGCTTGCCGAGGCCTCTTTGGAGGTCTACTCCCGACGTGGGCATGGTTGTTGTCGTTGGCTTTTCTCTTCATGCTTGCGAAAGGGCCATTGCTGGCAAGTATTGGAGTGGCGCGCTGGGAAAGACACACGCAAGCAAACAAGAAAGAAGGGGATTTGACCGAAGTCAGCGCGGGAGAAGTAATATGGTCAAAGAGCTTGTTGTGGTGTTTGGTGGTTGGTGCATATCCCAAAAGGGACGGCACGCCAGGGATGGGGCGATTTCGTCCCATGTGCTGGGGGAGGATATCAACCTGTCACATCCTCGAAGTAGTGACACTGCTCATTTCACGTCGTGCCTTTTGATGTTAGGGTTGCTGCACAAGAACGGGGGGTTGTTTTTTCGATGTTCTTGCAAATTATTCTGTTGGTGCGACTCGTGCTTTTGCAAAGTGAAGCCCCATGCGTAGTAGCAGACTATAGGCGGAAGCCCGAGACCATCACAAGCCAATACTCGAGCGAATATTAGTTAAATCGTTAGTTTACTCAGAGTAGCAAAGTAAGTTAGTTATCAAGGGCAAGGAATGTACTTGTACATGACTATATAAAACCGTCCGGCTGCGGCTGAGCTGCCGGATAGTGGATATGACTCGCGCCTCCACAAGACCGAAGAGTTGTCGTTGCGTTTTCTTTTGAGTTTCTCGAATGACAAAATGAAGGAGACAAAACAAAACAAAAATAAAATAAAATAAAAGGCAGCCAAGGGGCGAATGTCGTTGATAGGACATGATGGCCCAGGGTATGGGTACTTTTTGCGAAACTGTGTGTTACATAGATAAAATGCTCACTTCCGTCGGTGTGAAAGATGCTATCTTCATCTTTCCTATCATCATGAAGTGGTCCCCTATTCTCTCCTAATTCTCCTTCTCTTTCTAGCATCTAACTAGCATCTATCATCTATCCATTTTCATCCTATCTTCTCCCTATCCTCGCATTGGCGATATCACATCAATATCCACGGCGGCATCCGGTAGCTTCTGGAAGCTAATCCCCGCCAATCTTGCCGGGGGAGGTCCGGAAGCAACGGTCGGTGGCCACTGGCCAACAATTCGAGCTGGGCCTGCCATCCAATCCATCCCATCACCGCAGCCGTGGGCAGGCAGGCAGGTAGGCAGGCTGTCGCTCTCGCTCTCGCTCACCACACTCCATACGCCATTACATGTAACTGCCTAGGTACCCTTCCAGCTTCCCCTACCGAGGCCGGGCTACCCTACCCTACCCTTCCCGTGTCTCCGCAGATCGCTAGTCGGGCGCACTCGACTCCCTCGCTCGCTCCCCACTCACCACTGTGTTTTGCTGCTGTTGGTGCTGAGTGCTGAGCTGTGCCTCGCCCACGCCCACGCTTACTCCCACCCTCCCACCTACCTCATCGCTCACCCACTCAGTGAGTGCCAGTCAGTCAGTGCCCGCCGTCCCGTCCAGCATCCATACCCGTCCGTCCACACGCCACAACAGTCTCAATACTTTGCCATACTTCCCTCTCCCTCTCTCTCTCCACCCCCAAACGCACCGTCGCATTCCGTCTACTGTTGTGCCTACTCGCCTTTCTTATACGCGTGAGCCAGTTCAGCCTGAAACCACCGTCAAGGTCGCATACTTAGGCCCTTAGCCGCTTCCCACTCGTGTTATTGGTCCACTCGCAGCTTTTGGTAGACGACCTTCAACGTGTGTGAGTTGTCTCCTGCGACCCTTGCCGCCTCGATTGAAGTGCGTTGAAGCTCTCTCCAATCCTTTCTCCACTACCAACAGGCTGATTGGCCTGCTACCCTCTCATTCCCCTTGACGGTTCTTGCCACTGCTGCCCTGATTCGCGTCGCCTATTCGAGTTATCTTGCAATTTGAAGGACGATCATGGTTGGGTAGGGGTCAACATGGCGGAGCCAGAGCATACCTCTATGCACAACTTTGCATACCACCCCAGCGTTGCCAGTTGGGTACAGTCAACCGCGTTGGCACAGCTTGACGGCGCCTCGGATGAAGCCGCTGAACACGCTGCTCCTGATGACTTTTACAAACCAGTCTCCAAGTCCACCCACTCGATTGCTGCCTCGACCGAATTCGAACACCCGCCGCCATCCACAACCGATATGACGAGCGTACGAAAGCGTCAGCAGACGCCCAACGGGGCAGCGCGCTCTACACCGAGACTTTCAGTACGATCCGTATCCGGCTCCGTCACTTCGCAGAGCTCTACACCTCGATCAGCTCCGCAGATACCTGCCAACCGGCCTACCGTGAAGAGCCTTGCTCAAAAGTTCAATCAGCCCTCGTCGGCCGACTCGTCCCCGTTGAGCTCGCGTGCTCGTCCTGTTCGACAACCAGTGACCAAGGAGCCTCCATCGTACGGCGCGTATAAATTCAACAATTTGAAGGCGAGAGAGAGACCGCAGGCTGCGCCTGCTCCATCGTCGTCGTCGTCGCCATCGAATTCACGGCGGGCAGCGAACGGCGCCAGATCGAGTTTGGGTCAGTCGCAATCCACACCGACCGCTTCGATAACAAGGAAAAAGGTAGCTTCACCTGTGCGGGAACCGGGAAAGCAGCCCTTTTTTGGAGAGGTTGTGGGAGGGCACGATTCATCCACGCCGGGATATGGAATACCAAACATGGAGGACGCACGGCGCGAAACGACTTCACCTGTTTCCCCGCCTACCGAGTCCTCAACAATTAAGCTTGTGACGGAGGACGTGCACCCACCACCCGCAACTTCAGACGAAGTTTGTCAGTCAGAAACTCTGTCGCCAACCCATCACCAACGATCGCCCCACGACATATATTCCCAACCACCTGAGCCGGAGCCAATAATGGCGCCCGCTCACGCACAGGACACTGGACCGCCTTACAAGAATGTGCCGCCCTCACGAATTCCCGTAGCTACGCGGCGGTTGAGTGCTTCGTCCACGTCCAGCTCGTCGACCAGGTCCTCTAGGTTTAACGGCGCACGCTCTGTTGGCTACAACAAGACGTCACCCACCAAAATCGCAAGAACGGCTATTGGCAGGACAGGTATTGCGTCCCCCCGACGAAGCTCAACAGCGGCAGGTGCCACCAACGCACCTCAAATGTTACCGGCAGTCTCGTACCGCGGCTACCGTGAGCGCGGAAAGTCCCCCCAGGCTGCTACCACCGGCCCCAGTGTATCCGCCGTCATCACAGCCCCACCTCCACCCACCTCCCCCCGCCTGCGCAACTCACGAGAGCGCCAACTCCTCCAGGAATCTCCAGCTCCTGCTGGATCTGTTCCCAAAGGCGCAGACACCTCTTCGTACCCAGTCCACGATTACTTCACCAACGGCGACTCCCCGGCAACACCTCAGCACATGGCCGTCGCAGACCCAATCCAAACCAAACCGTCTGTGAAGCTCGTCGACTCATCTGTAGAGAACGGAGCCACTCCACAGAGTCCGCTCAGCCTTGCAACGGATGGCTTGCAATTACCACCGCCGAAAGAAGCCCTGTCCACGGCCACCAGTTTTGAATATGATGATTCCCCTATTCTTGGAATGCCGGGTGGCTTCTTGACTACACCCCCGTTGAAACAGCAAACCCCCCCTGCCCAGTCTTCCCATTTTGAAGCCGTAAAGCAGCCGGAACCTTTCCCTCCTTCGCAAGGCGACGAAATGTTACAGGCGCGGGCCTTTGAACCCTCTCCTGCCCAAGAACACAGGGATGAGACCCGCAATACCGACAACGATACTCCCGAGGCGCCTTCAGAACTCGGTTTAAGAGAATCAATACCAATCATGCTAGGTATGGATGGAGCTGGTGTCAATCAATGGGATCCAGATCAACCAAGCCATTCTCCACGGCTAGACACGACTGAGCAAAAGTGGCACCCTGAGTCAACGCGGTTCATCGATGAAGACTCCCCAATCGATCCTTTTAGGCACCGTGACACATTACGGCCTGAGGATTCAGCGAGCATGGTCGGACACCCAGGGAACATGGCTCAACAACCTCCACGAGCCCCAGGACAACAGCACAATGCCATCGATTCTCTGGCGATAGTCGCCGGCAGTGAAACCTACAAGGTTATCAAAAAGGTGCTCGACATGTACCACACCACGAACGATATCACTCCCGATTTAGCACACAGCGCTCGGGTGCAGGTACACAACGTATCTCCCGCCATTGCCAACCATAGAGACTGGGAATCCAAGGAGGCCACAGAGACGTACCTAGCACGGCTGCTCAGCGATGCCGAAGCTAGAGCCCCCTCCAAACCCACCGAAAGACATCGCCGATTATACGACCGCCCGCCATCAAAGCAATTCACCTCCCCTTTCATGCCCCCTAATATGAGCATCCGCGCGCTAAATGCAGACCCAGAGGAACCCGCTCCAGGTGGCACGGCAATCATATACCCTACCGAGTCACAACGATATTCTCGAGGCTCACGAAACTCCAATGGATCAACAGCAACAACGATTTGGGAAGGACCCAGCCGGCCAGACAGCTCTTCTGGATACTCTTCGCGAGGACACTCAGGCCACGGGTACACGTCCTCGAGTAACGTCACACTCTCGAGAGAATGGCTTCAAAGCGGCAGCGTTCGAAAGCGAAAAGAAAGCGATCCACAAATGAGTGCGTCAAATGAATCAATTAGCGGATTAGGCTTGTCAGCACCAATTCAAAAGAATGATGCTTCACCGTCAGCAGAACCACAAGTTCAAGCGCCCCCACGCCCGGCTTACTCTCCACCACCCCCGCCGCCTAATATGGAACAAATGGTAGACCGTCTCCTTGGAGAAACCATGCAACAATTTGCACAACAAGCACCACTCGATACACCTCCCCTGCCAACTGCTCAACCCACTTCACAGCCGCAGCCTAGGAAAGGGATTCCTTCGGTAGAGATCGTGCCGTCACCTGCTGATCAAGATTCCTCCAAGTCTGATACATCCACCAGCCCTACCGAACAAGCACAATTTGACGAAGCAACACAATTAGTTCGAAAGCGGTACCGTGTTATCGAGGAGTTGACAAAAACCGAGCACAGTTTCTGCGTGGATATGATGGTCGCACATCAGATATTCGAGGGTACCTCCAAAGATGTTTTGAGTGACTCGGAAAGGCGTCTCCTCTTCAGTAACTGCAAGGATCTCGAAGCGTTCTCTCATGACCTGTGGAAGAAACTGAAAGACGCTATTAGGCCCGTGGTCAATCAAACACCCCCCAGTGAGAACTCGAGTGAGCCATATGACGAGTTCATGTGCTGTACGACGGAGAACGATCGCCTCGTCAGGATTGGCGAGATCATGCTGCAAGCTACTCAAAAGATGGAGCGGGTATACACCACATATTACCTCAATTACGGGGACGCTTCAGATTTCATCAAAAAGAACACGGACAATCCGGAGCTGCTTGGCTGGGTCATGGCTTGCTTCCAACATTGCCCGAATCTTACCACCGCGTGGGACTTGGATTCTTTACTTGTCAAGCCTTGTCAACGCATGCTGAAGTATCCAATCCTCCTCGACGATCTTATCGCAAAGACTGCCCCTGATCATCCCGACCTTGCACAACTTAAGCGAGCGAACGAGACGATCAAGGCTATTGCCCTCCGCATCGAGGACGCCAAGTCACGCCAGCAAACATTACGCGCTGCAACGTCCGAAGGCAAAAAACAGAAGAAGAAGGGTCGTTTTGGCAACAACATCGTCAAGTCGCTCATATCAAACAAGGATCGCGCGAAGAACTTGCAAGAGGCTGCTCTCGTCTTTGAAGACCAGGAGTACAACCAAATTACACAGAAGTTTGGTGGTCATTTCTTCCAAATCCAAATTGTCATTCGTGACTTCGATCAATATTTGGATGCAACCACCGAGCAGATGTTGCATCTCAACCGAATGATGCACGATTTCGTTGATGTGGCTGATAATGGCTTCTCTGCAAATCCCGAGATGGAGAGCACGTGGCGTCGCTGGACTATGGCACATCTGGAGCTCCAGAATAAGGCCCTGGATGCCCATGTAAGTTATCACTTTCTTCATATTCTTTCTAAATCTGTTACTAACACTGCTGCAGAAAACTGCCATTCGCGAGCGCGCCATGAAGCCTATCTGCGAGGTCTGGGACCAATGGGTGCAGCCCCAGAAGTTAATGGAGCAACGCAAAAAGCTTCTGGTGACTTATGCGAAGTGGAAGCAATTGACGGATCGTAAAGAAAAGGTGGATCCGAAGCTAGACGAGGCTGCAAAGGATTTCTTGACTATCAACGACTCGTTGAAGTTAGAATTGCCGCGGCTATACGAGCTCACAAAGAACGTCATCCGTCTCACTGAGATCATTTTCATTGGTATCCAGAAAGACTGGTACAAATTGAGCTCGAAGAAGATACTTCCCCTCCTGGAAAGCGAGCCACAACATACCACGTCCATCACGTATGATTTGAAGACCTACACCGATCGCTTCAAGTCCGACTACCGCCAAATGGAGGATGCCATTAAAAGTCTCAACATCGCCAATCCCGACTTGCTCAATCACTACACTTCGCCGGTTCCAACTTTCTACTCCGATGATGGATCCTCTCGCAAGTCATCCTCCCGTCGCACCGAATCCATTGGCAGTGAATTTTCTTCGCTGGAGCACCATCGTAACCGTAATAGCGGCGGTTACGCCAGTATGCGATCCAACGTTCGCTCCTATGATAGCAATCCACCGCGCTCCTCCCCTGCTGTGCCTTTTACAAGTGGCTCTGCCGTTCCCAGCCCAACTACACCCGCCCCAGCGAACCCATACAACCGCGCTGCCGAAAGAGCTATAAGCCCCTCGTACTCGCAAGCCAGCGAGAGCACCGTCACCACGCGCGGCCGTTCCTCCAGCAGTCGGCAGCAACCTCACTGGGGTATGGACGGCACTCTAGACTACGAAACCTACGCACAACCCCCCTCCGCCGGACCTTCTTTCCTCAATCCCACCCTGCCAACCAGCGCCTCCAACACACAAGTCACGCCCTCGGCCTCAGGCTCGACGCGCACTTCCGGCGTCTTCAGCTCCGCACTCCCCATGCCCGACTCTGCCGGCGTCACTACGCCTGCCGAGCTCTCCGCCAGCACGCCCAACGACCCAGAGGCCGAAGTCGAGGTGCTGTTCCTTGCCGCCAGTCTCTTCGAGTTCAACATTGCGCACGATCGTCGCGAAGGCGGGATTCCATACCTCGTTTACGTCCCTGGCGAAATCTTTGACGTCATTGGTATGAAGGGCGAACTTTGGCTTGCGAGGAATCAGGATGATCCGACCAAGACTGTCGGATGGATTTGGGAGAAGCATTTTGCGAGGATTTTGCCTGATGAGTCGTAGATATTCGTTTGCTTGGGCAAAGGGTCGGTGTCTTGGGTGGGTAAGGATGGTGGTGATTGTTTTTGTCTTGTTCTTGGTTTGGGATCTCTGAGGACGATATTGTCTTGCATGTCCAAACCATGCTCTTTTTTCGCCCTCTTCGACATGAGCTGTGGGCTTGCGGCTTACTTTTGCTTCTTTATATCCCGCCACCCTTTTTTAGGGGTGTTTTTTTATGCGGACGTTTGGGATACCCCTGAAGTCTTTTCTTCTACTCTACTTCTTCTACTTCTTCTTTCTTATTCTTCACTTCTCATCGAGCTTAGCTTAGCGTGTTGCGATGTCGAGCAGGTTTGGAGCGTTTTCTTCGTCTTCGGGTGTCGTGGTCTTCTTCACCATTCTTGTTTGTATTTTTTGCATTCTCTTCTTTCTTCTTCTTCTTTTTTTTTCTTTCCTATGTTTTCCACTGAGTAACTGTGACTTGTTGACCGTATGGCTGCTGACTGGCAAGGGCTTTTTTTGAGATGATTTCATGATTCCCCCTCCTTTTTTTCTTCCTTCTTTTGAGAGTCTTAGGTACTATGTGTGTGCGTGCGTGGTTTTTTGGCATTTCATGCAGGCAGGCAGGCAGGCAAGCAAGCAAGCAAGTAGGCAAGGCAAGGCGCTTTTTTTCAAATGTTCAATTGCTTTGTTTTCGTTTTTTTGCAAAAATCATATGCGAATTTCTTCTCTCTATATGCGACCATCTTTTTTTTTTTTTCTTTCTTTTTTTCCCAGAAAAAAATCACAATCTTAGGTTTTGTGCACAAGAGTTTATTAAATTTCTTTTTTTTTTTTCTAAATGGGAATAAGTAAGGGAGATTATTATGCAAGGGAAATTAACATATATATATATATATGTTTTAAGTTTTATCATGTGTGGTGTTTTCTTTTTATTAGGCTCAATGTGATGTGAGACTGTGTGACGACGATACACGACTAAACCGAACTAACATTTTTTCTCTCCCCTGGATTGATTGATTAGTGTTTTCATTGCTTCTCTTGCTTTATAATATACATCTTAAGATGGTAAAATAGTGTGGAACGTAGCAACTTGTACCACATACGTACATTAACTAAATATCTTGTATTAATTGGGGTACAGGCACGGATTGATACCTCTCTCTTTTTTTTAGACGTGTACATAGATAGGTACGTGCAACTATATGTATACTTCGACGCTTCATGTATTGTGTGTGTATGTTTGGAAGGACGTAATGTAGGGATCTGACTAGTAGGTTTAGAGGAGAATTAGTGACTGTGAAAAGATGTATGTGAAGGAGGGAGGGGATATAGTTAGGTGTGTATTGTAGTTTCTGTTCCTCTCTGAGCCTCTGTGATGGGAGACTAAAGGTGGTGAGCTAGGGAAAAGGGAGAGTGGATGTTGGATACTGACAATGGTTGGAGGTGTAGGTTGGAGAGAAGATGGAGAGGAAAGGTGAGTAACCCACGTGGCGGGGGAAGCTGCTGGAAAGAAAGGTAAAAGCAAATAAGGAAGTCACGATTCCGGCACACAAATATGGTACGTAAACAAAACTACCAAGGTATGCAAGGCGAGGACACCCACGCTACAGTGCGTAGGTAAACACAAGTGCAATACGCGGTTATGTGCCGCAGGGCCAGCGAGACGACGCTCGCAGTAACGCTGCCTACTACTCGCGTAATCGTAACCAACTTCTACTCCTACATATATTTTGTCTGATTTCATTACCTTCACGCCCCCGCAGACACGTTAGCATTTTGACTTGGTTCTTTGCAGCTTCCAAACCTCACCTCGAGGCTCATTTCAACTTCTACCCAAGGCCATTTACGAAGACGACCGACGCCTCGACAGCTCCAACCTCCTCGTTGACGAAACCCTGACCCAAAACTCCGTCCTCCCTCGCACGAAAAGCTCAGACTTGCTTCCAAATACCTCACCGACTCGCGCGACCCCACCGCACAATTCGAGCGTCAAGCCAGGGCAGATGATGCGGAGACGGTGTATCTGGGCCTGGGAGGTGTGCGAGTAGGCGGGTAGCTTCGTACAGAAACCGTGGTGAAGTGCAAAAAGTCAGACACAATGGAAAGCCACATAACTACAACAAAGCTAGGAAGTAACCAAGCGATATCAATAAAAGGATCTGCAGAGTTTATTAGAATCAACAGTAGCCAACCTCTGTGGGCAGACCAACAGCTCGTCACTGCTTAGAATTAATTAAGCGTTATTTTTCTCCTCCATAATCTTGTGGTCGAAATCCTTGCCTTGTCAATACCTTTGTATCATGAACTTGTCAGAATCAATCACATCTTTATTTTGTCTGATTTTATGCATCTCCCACCACATTCCTGCGCTGTTTTCGATATATCTCGCTCATTTTATTCATAGTTTTTGGCTAGTACAGTAATTGTTGCTTGAGGTGTATTCCTAGATACCATCCTAACGCCTCTCACGAAATGCAATCGACGAGTTTAGCAACTATCAAGGGTCAATAATGGATGTGGTCTGGTCTTTGCAATCGGCAACCTCGTAGAGGATAAAATATGTTCTGTCGTCTCAAGGGTTAATGTCAATATCCGCGGTATCAACAAAGGTAAAAAGAATCCATTTGGAAAGTGATTAGCAAAGGATCGTGTACACAAGTAAAATCAGTGTCTCGTACAAGATAATGCCGTGCAATTCTTCACCAACCTTCACGGTTCCTTGCTAGTTGCGTCTCTCTCTCTGGTTTTCTGTTGCTGCAGTTGCCTTGGGGAGTTGGATCTGGTTCGAACATCAGCATAGGTTTTGCAATTGTAGTCTTAGTAAAGTTCTAGTCGATTCTTCGAATACAAGTGATGACATACACATCCACACACAACACGCCAACTCCTTTGTTGCTAAAAAAGAAAAAAAGAAGTAAGAAAAACCCAACCAAATCCAGATACAAAAACGAAGCTTGAATATGTACATACCACGTACCCACATCGCCTTTCGCCAACTGATCTACTACCAACTAATATGCCTCTCCTCGCCCTCCCATCCCCCACCACCCCCGAACAACAAAAAAACGCATAAAAAGCCTCACCCACACCCACACCACCCACCCCAAGAATCGAACCCACGCCCTCCACCTCCCCATCATCCCCATCATCCCCATCTCCATAAAAGAATCCAAAAAAAGAAATTGAACAAAGGAAATCGCACTTACTTACCTATAGCGAAGTTTTCAGGACCTTTCCCAGCTTTCCCAGCCCCTACATCCTAGGCCTTCAGTACCTAAGACTGGTAGGATTTGCAGATTGTTTTGTATATATAGTGGTTTGAAAATACTGGAAGAGTAAGGGGAAAAATAGTAGGGGTGGTTGAGGGGATACAGAGGGGATACAGAGGGAAGGGGAGATTGGTGGAGGTGGTCCGTGGGTTGGTGTTGAGGCTGGAGTGAGTGGAGTGACGTCAAGGGAGGTTAGGTGAGGGAAGGTGCTAGAAGGCGTAATGCAGGCAGGCGCGCGGATGGGAAAGGATATACTGGAATGGGGGGTTATTTGGTTATGGTGGTATGGGAACAGCATGGCACTTTAGCACGCTTGTGCAAACGAGGATTATTCGATATAAGTTGGCTACATGGTGGTTGCTACTCTATTTGAGATGCATGTACGTGCATGGCCAATTGTAAGAAAAGAGGTCTTGGAGATAGCGAAGTGTGATATCGTCCTATGGCAGAGCCTACTGCCGTTTTTGGTCGCTCACCTTCTCGACGAACACTTAACAGTCACTTGCTCACGTCGTAACAAATAAGCAATCGAATAACCGAGTAACGAGTCAATCGCTACTCCGCAGACTCAACCTTCCTCAACACCAAATCAACAAACTCCTCGGTAAAATCCACTCATTCGGCTCTCAGACACGTTTCACCTCGCATAACATTCTGCAATCTTTCATTCCCGGGAATTTGTGTGGTGCATACATGTGACACTACACATGATCATCGCAACAGACACTGAAATCTGTGGAAGTATCAACATAGATAGTATAGCAAAGACGTCCTTTAGCATGGACTTCACAGAGGTATATTGAGTGACTATGTAGCAAACCGTAAGATACCATAAAGCGGCTGATTCGAACCTCACAGCAATATCAAACACCTCCCTTCCCTTGCCTTTCCAGCATCTCCACCTCCGTCCTCACACTCGTGACTCCACCTCCACAACAACTGCAAATAAGTCATCTTAACGCTTACCACCTACCACTCATACCCAGCTTCAGCATACAATATCAACATATAAATCGCGAAAGACTCAACCTGTGTAAACACTATCTTTCACCATCGTAAGTCTCAAAGTCAAAAACAAGAAGAAGGTACTAGGAGTTGGAGCAGGGTACAGTATCGTGATGGATAACAAAGGAAGATGTTAAGATACATGATTGTTGTGCTTGGATATATAGCCTTGGAGTCCTTTTGAGGGTGGGTTCTTAGATGAGTGTGTATCTTTTGGTGGAGTTTGGGGGATAAGGAGTGCGCAGTACGGCGTGAGATGTTCATAAGATGGGTAGGAAGGTCGTACTATGAAGATTTTGCATGTAGTGTATAACTGTGAAGAGAACGTGAAAAAGGCCATGAAGATCTTCAGGGTTGTTTTGACAAGCGGGAATCGACGGAGGGGAAGGGAGGGCAAGGTACGCATGTATGGAGTGATTTTGGGGGTTAGCAACTGGTAAAGATAACCGTCTTCACTCTCGAATACAAATGGCCAGAGACTCATGGATATTTCTTGAAATCTTTCATTGGAGAAAAAAAAATGCAGAGAAACCGGGGGTATCTTTCATTGGCAAGAAAAGCAAAGAAACAGGGGTATCTAAGATGTACAAGCTTGCGCGAAACCCACAAACCGAGCTCCACCCACGACATGTTGTCATCGTTCTAGATTGCTGGTGCGGCTAGCAAGCTCTCCTTCCCATCTCAATCCCCCGTGTGCTCTTGAGGAGCTCAAACCCCCAAGGTGTCATTGACGAGCTTTTGGTGTTGTCATCGTTCAAGAGTGCTGGTGCGGCGCACTCTAGAACGATGGCAACACCAACTCGCCTTGTGCTCTTGAAGAGCTCGTGTACAAACTTGCGCGAAACTCTCAAACCGAGCTCCACCTTGTCATCGTTCAAGAGTGCTGGTACGGCCAGCAAGCTCTCCTTCCCATTTCTCCATGTCGCCCATGGTGCGCTCCTCTTTTCGTTTCTTTCTTTCACTTGGCGCACGCATTAAACGCTTAATGAAGCTTCCTTTGCCAGCATTGTCCTGCAGAGTGCCGTTGGGCCCCATGGATGGGCGGCGCGAGCCGATGCGCTGACGCGCAGAACAGGTACCATGGGAAAAAAGAATCGAAATTTGTATCCAAAAAATGCCTCTCCCGACAGCCATAGGGGACGAGAAGCCGTCAGAGGGCAGGGCTTCTCGCCCCCTAAAACGAACTTGCGAAAGGCCGTGGTGTATGCAGGTTGGACCTGCGACTGGGGATTCAGTCGCAGGCCAGGCCGAACCAGCTCACTCACTCTGCCTTTTTGGCCGTTGTTGAAACATACTCTCCCTCCCAGTATCCATTGCTCTAAACAACCTCCAAGACGACATACCCCGATCAAGGATATTCATCCCTCGTTGGCTGTCAGTGAATTGGCGTTGCTCCTCGGTGCCAACTTCCCAGTCTGCTCCTCCTCCTCTCTCTTCCACTCCGTTGCTTCTCTCTGAGCGAGAGCCATGAGGCTCCCGAGGCACCTCAAACCCCACCGTGACTGTTTGTCCTGTCGCGCGGGAAGAAGCAGGCTGCACAACTGCCATACCACCTTGTGGGTGCGGCCTGAGGTCACGTTCCCGCATATTAACCATTTCCTGCACATCATCGGCAGGAAGCGGGTGCACGACTTCGTGGGTCGTGTGCGGGAGGAGGGGGGCCTCCTGTTCGCTGTCTTCGGAGAGGGCGCTGCGCAGGAAGTTGGGATCGAGGGCTGGGTCGAAGGATGGCAGAGGGGTGTATTCTCTCCGTGTTGTGTGGTGACTGGGTGCATTGATGGGGGCTCCATGAGAGTGACGAGCAGAGGAAGTCGGACCCGTAGACGTGTTTTGCTGAGTATTTCGAGTCGTGGATCTTCGAGGGTTTTGGGATGAGGTGCCCTGTTGGCGGCGGCGACGACGTCCGGCGAAGAGGTTCACGAAGAAAGATTGCCATGTTTCAGGCGATGAGGCTGGAGACGCCTGTAGTGAGCCGATGAGGAGGGACAAAGGAGGAGAACCGTCTTCCTCTAGGAGGGATTGAGGAGGTGATGCGTCCTGGGTAAAGCGGGTACTGCCCGTACGTTCGAGGATTATGGGGTGGGAGTAGTAACCAGATGTGGCATTCGATTGCAAGAGTCGTCCGGATGGCTCTGCTAATTCAGGGCTGGGGCTGTTGCGTGGTGAGGTGGCAGCAGCAGCGTTGATGTCGTGGCCCCGATGGCCCTCGCCATTGTTGTTCAAGCCGTCGTCGAAGCCGTTGTCCAGGTTGTTATCAATACCAGCCCGCTGTCCGGCGAGTAGCTCGCTGAGAAGACCCCCTGTTTGATCACTTTAGCAATATGTTACGAGCACTGAATGCAGTGGCAGTGGCATGTTGGTGAACGAACCTTGCGGCCGACCTGTAGAAGGCCGAGCGGCAGAAGCACCTGCGGGTCGGGGTGCAGCACGGCGTCTGCGATTGTTTGTGCTGGATCGAGCCGGACCGTGTTGACGCATTTTGCTCTGAGTATTATGCGTGTGCAAGCTGGCTGGGCAGAAGGTCAAGAGGCAGTGAAAGAAAAGGTGGTAAAGACTGTGATTAGAAGGAGGCTGAGGAGAAGAAAGTGATGTTTGTAGCGGTAGCTGTTTGTGATTGATTGTCGTGCAGTAGACGCTGTAGGAGGCAAAGAGAAGGTGGGCAAGTGGAGGCGGCAGAGCAGCTACTTATAATAAAGGGTGTGTCGTGCGTGGGGGAAAATTTGTAAGAGAGTGCGTTGTGGGGAGGTGCGTTTGGTGAGAGGCAGAGCAGGCGAGCTGGACGTGCTGGGTGGACGAAACCGCGCAGTGATATCATAGGAAAACAAGGTGAATGGAAGGCAGGAGCAGAGCGTGTGGGACAGTGGCAGAAAGATGATTGGCAGGACAGGTAAACAGAGGGGGTGCACTTGATGAAATTTGAGAACAAGTTGATTTTACTAATCTCTACTTGACCTTTGAGGGATCCTTTTCGATTCTATTGTTTAATCACTGGATCCAAGAACGCTTCCTTCAAAATTATCCAGCTCAGGCGTTGCCCACGCTGTTCACCGTCCCATCGGGTCAGCCACTCTTTGGGGTATTGCTGTGCCAACTTGGTATTGTTTGGAGCTTGAATTCAAGCACTGCATATTTGCCTTCACCCTCTTTCCAGATTATCAAGAAGTGTAAAATTATTTACACCGCTTTCAAATGGAGTCAGCGGAGATATATGTGACTGGAGGTTGTACAAGTTAGAGCCGCTTTTCTCATAGACAAGGTAGCAAGCAAGTAGTAAAGGGTATATACCATTGTTTCCGCGAACGAAAGCATCGCCATAGTTGCGAATGACCCGTCCGTCAGCAACCTCTCTGCAATTCTCCAATGCAATGTTCATGTACCCATCGACCGATTGGAGAGCACCTGATATGAAATGTTTAGACTTGCGAGTGCACGTGAGTAGTCAAAGATGGACAATTACCTTTGTATACGATGCCAGAGTTCAGCTTTACCGTGACTGCATTTCCAATGATTTCACTCAGGAAACCACTGGGGTCCCTGGGATCAGCCTTGGGCTCCTCTTTGGGGCTCTCGCCGTTGGTTGACATATTTGCGGGGTGTCAAGCAGGGAGCGGCTTGGGTAATTAGCAATGAATAACAGGTTGATTGAGAGAAGAGTAGCTTACAAAAAATGTTTTGATATGACGAAAATCTGTAAGTGAGGGTTGTCGGCTCGATGTGTTCGGGTGTTGTGCACTTGACTTTGTAGGTAGTCGTTAAAGGCAAATACGATGCACGGACCACTGCCCTGCCCTGCCCTGCTCTCCAGTTCTCGAAAAAGCGTGACCGCGCGATCCAACCTTACCCCCACGCCGCCCGTTTGCTTTGCGCTCGACACGTCCACCAGCACCCGGCCCACCGCCAATCTGCATGCTTACAACACAAAATGACGGACGGTGACGCTGGCGCGACGGCGGCCCCACCGCCCAAAAAGAGATCCTTCTTCAAGAAAGCCGCATGGCAGACCCAGGCCCCCAAATCCCAGGATGAGCCAGAGGCGGACATGTTCAGTCATTCCAACACTTTTGATGAGATTGTCGCCGAAGAAGCAAGATTGAAGCTCGCAGCCAAGAAGAAGGCCGAGGCTGCTCGAAAGCGCAAAGCAGAGGAATTGCAAAGTCGAGCGAAACGGAAGGCTTCCGTTGAGGTGGATGCGAATATTGGGCGCAGTGAATCTAGAGATTTGCATCATAAGACAAGGTCAAATTTGTATGTATAGGATTCATCAGTGGACGCTCTCTCTGCTTATGGACTTCAAGACGCAGCGTCACTCCGAAGTCACCTATACGTTCCAAGTCTCCTCTCGATACCCTTGCGACACGCTACGAGTCTTTCACTAGGTCTTCAAATAGTAGCTTTTCGAAAGAGCAACCATCTCACGTTATTGATCTGGATGATTCCGATGGCGAAAAGACATCGCCCTACCGTTCCTCGACAGTAACGTCCCCTGTACGCAGAACGATACCCGCGTACACTGTCCCGTTAGCCTCTTCCTCCGACGTCGAGGAAGGCGAAGATCCCGAGTTGGTCGAACTTCGTGCTAAGGCTAGAGCAAGGGCTGCAGCCAAAACTGCGCAGGTGGCAGAGGCTTCGGCAACACCGGAAGTGGAACAGCAACAAACCAAGTCTCCGGTTGTGCAACTGCTCATGACGTCCGAGATACCTGATACGAAACCTCTTATGGTAAAGGTACGGCTGGATACTACGCTCGAAAAACCACGGTCAGCTTGGTGCGCGCGACAAGGCTTTACACCTGCGCAGGCTCGAGACATCTTCATCACTTTTAAAATGCGGGAGATTTATGACACCACCCTGGTTGAGCGTCTTGATCTGACAAACATGGGGAACGGATGTGTTATGATGAAGGGGGATGAGACCCTCTATGACGAGGAAAATCTGGCGAGGCCTCAGGTGCAACTCTGGACGAGGGAACTCTTCAACGAGTACAAGAAGATAGCGGCAGAGGAAGCAGCGGCGGTACGAGCTGCGGAACAGGCTTCCTACGAGGAACCTGAACCTGAACCTGAACCCAAGCCGGTTCCTCAGATCCATTTGTTCCTTAGAGCAAAAGACAAGAATGTCTGGAAGATCATTGTTAAGCCGGTATGTTTGCCTATTGTCTCCTTTCCACAATGTTTCGCTCGCTTACTCTGGCCCAGGACACAGTCATCTCTCACTTGATGGATTCCTATAAGCGATCACGCGAGGTCCCCCCTGATCAACCTATTACGTTGATGTTTGACGACGAAAGGCTGAAGCCCATGGACGTGATCAGTGATTATGACATTGAAGACAACGACACTGTCGATGTCTACTTCAAGTAAAGAACTTCGCCATCGGAGGATCTTTGCATAGCTGCGAACTGTAATTGGAGGGGCGTATTTGGAGGGTTGAGTTTCTTTTAGCTTAAGCAAGTTTACCGCAAGCATGGCGTTGGACGGATATTTGTACGATATTTATGGATACCATAGGATTTGGGCATGAACTGGACGATTCACGAAGTATAATTGGGTGGGGGATAATTGGGTGGCGCATTGCTCAACACAAGATGCGCAAATATGGGGTTGAACTCAGCGTAGTAATTATTCAAGCATCAACTGAATAATCATGAGCAAGTCTTCCAGTCTTGCTAGAGGAGATAATGCCAATACGAGTCTGACTGTAATCCGATATCGACATGGGTGTACATGGGTATAATTAAGCTTAATTCTGAGCCGCGTCGTTCTCCAGTTAGCTTTTACCCCACCAGCCCACCCACCTCAGCCACGGCCAAAAATTTCCAGCTTCAAACCCCCGCGCCCATATTCCAGCTTCTGTTCGCAACCACGTTCTCAACCGCACAACCGTAGACCTCGCCTTCAACCACTCGCTACTTCATAGAGTCTACCATTGACTAGTCATCTACATCGACCAAAACCGCTCACTGACCTTTTACTTGACCCAACTCGTCCAATCCCACCCTTCCCCCGAGCGTCGACCGCCCATCGAACACCTCCATAAAAACCACACAACTGAACGAAACACTACAAGAAAAACATCAAGACGAAAAAAAAATGAAGCTCCTCACGCTCAACTTCCTCACCTGCGCCATCAAAACCTGCAAAACCAGCGAAGCGTCCTTCCCTCTGCACCCGCGCGACGCCGAGCTCGAAATCGTCGAGACGGACCTCAACCTGCCCTTCCTCAAGAACATTCTGCCGAGGCTGATGTGGGAGGAGATTCGAACTATTGCTTCCGAGGTGCGTACTCGGTTATATTACCTCCCTGGACTTGACCTCGTCAAGTGAAATCCTCGCGCACCCTCTCAGTTTCCTCGAACAGAGGACTGTCAAAAAATTGAATCGGAACCATACTAACGAACCTTCTTAACAAACAGCTCGGACTCCCCGACCTCCCCACCACCGCTCCCACGCGCGAAGACCTCGTCGAAAACAACGCCGAAGTGCAGGCCTCCTTACAAAACCAGACCGCCGAATCCGCCGAGCCTGCCGTCGAGGAAATTCCCAGCCAAACGGCAAAAGACCTACACCGCATCCTTCTCGAGACATGCATCAAGGATGGAAAGCTTGTCTGTGGGAATTGTGCGCATGAGTACAAAGTTATGGAGGGTGTTGCGAATTTCTTGCTCCCGGGGCATTTGGTGTAAGGGTCTGAGTGAGTGATGGAGAAAGAGAGAGGAGGGAAGGAGATACCCTAACCCTAACCCTAACCCTAGGTGTCAGGATAAAGAGATCGTGAAGGGTATTGGATACAGAAAGCAGAGAAAAGATGGCGTGACACAGGATCTTATGGGCTGGGATGAGGATATCGGGGATGGATTCATGAGGGGAAGGAACGTTCAAAAAGTTTGATGATGATACCCTTTTTTTCTTCTTGATATTCGATTGCTTGGGAAAGTGAGCAAACATACAAGACATTTCCATTTCTACAAGTTTGGGGTAAGGGTGCCAATGTACGACCTCGTCATCTTTTCCTTATCCATCAGAGAAGAACAGGATTTTTATCAAATCGGGGGAAGTGATCCGATGCGATCAAACTCGGATAATCTTGATTTTCTTTGATGAAAGTAAGGAGATGATAGGGACATTTGATACGTGTATATGCCTCTCAATAGTATTGTATGGCGTTTTTTGGCCTTCTCGGAAGTCTAAGCAACGGAAGACAGGCACAGGCATAGACAAAAACGAGGGGTCGCATTTTGTTTCCGAAGTTTAATGATGTATATGTCCATCCTGAGCGTCTATTTGCATTGCTATCGACTGAAATATTCGGTTCAGATCAACACACAAACACATATGTAACCCCCACAATGAGATTGTGAGGTTCCGATCTGATAAATTATCTACTCTACTTTCCTTCCACATCTCAGAGCTCACCCGAGGTGTCCCCGCGCTAAGCCTAATCGGAAAAGTTTCGAGCTTGCTCCACCAAAATTTCCAAAGCTAATTGCGGGAAGAAAGTCTCGAGTTCGAAAAACGCACGAACAAGTCCATTCTCGCACAACCACGCCAACTATGGCCTCACAACCCGAAGTCAAGGTGCCTATACGGCTCAGCACGCGCGATCAATCTATTCGTCTAGAACAAGATGCTGGTGTATTGCTCGTTCAGACAAGTAAGTCTTCTCTTTTCGAAATCTTTTTCTGGATCTTGCGCGCGCAAAAACTACACTGTTCGGCCAGAAGGAGTGCTTAATATGGATATCAATTTTTGCTATAATATATACTAATATACATGAAAAGCTCTCAAACGACCTCAACTTTCCGCGCTCGTGAACAGTCTCCTCCGCCCAGCCGCGCAACCCATTCCATTCGACATCCTCATCAACGGCCAATTCCTCCGCACGACCATCGATCAGTTCCTCACTGCCAACGGCATCTCGTCGGAAACCACCCTCGACGTTGAGTACGCCCGCGCCTTCGTCCCCCCACTCAACGTCACCAGCTTCGAGCACGACGACTGGGTCTCCGCCGTCGACGTCTGGTCGCACGAAGTACAGAGTGGACAGGAAAAGATCCTCAGCGCCAGCTACGACGGCCTGCTACGAGTATGGAACACCTCAGGCGACATCCTGGCCACTTCCACGGCCCCTAACAACGGCGGGCGCATCACAAGTCTCAAAACCGCACGCTGGATCTCCGACAAGAAGATTGTAGCCGCCGGCCTCGACAACATCGTCCGCATCTACAAATACGACGACTCGACGCGCGCACTCTCCGCCACCGTCGAGCTCTACGCGCACAAATGGGGCGTCGAAAACGTCGCCGTGTCCTCCTCCACCAACCGCATCCTCTCCGCCTCCTCCGACACCACCATCTCCCTCTTCTCGACCTCGACCAAAGAAAGCCCCGTCGCGCCCTCACACCTCCTCGCCTCCTCCACAAGCGCCTCGCACAAGCGCGTCAAGCTCTCCAAGCAATCTTCCTCCGTCCCGTCCCGCGGCGCCCTCGCAACCTTCACAGGCCACACATCGCCCGTGTCCAGCGTGCTCTTCGCCCCGTCCGACCACACAGTCGCACATTCCACCTCCCACGACCACACGCTCAAGACTTGGGACGTCACGACGACAAAATGCGTCGATACACGCACAACAGGACACTCCCTCCTCTCTCTCACCGCGCTCCCTCAACTCAACCTCCTCGCTGCCGGAACCTCGGCTCGCCACATCACACTCATCGACCCGCGCGCGAGCGCCACACAAATCTCCGCCATGACGCTCCGGGGCCATAAGAACGCGGTGGTGGCGCTGGATCGGGATCCGGGCAGCGAGTGGGGACTCGTGTCCGGGAGTCATGACGGAACCGCTATGGTGTGGGATGTGAGGAGTGTGAGGGCCGGTGGTGCGGTAGGCGAGGGGGGAGAGAGGGTCGGCGAGTGTGTTTATATGATTGAGAGGGAGAGTTTGGGGAAGGGGGCTAGGGCCAAGGCGCATGGGGAGGGCGTCAAGGTGTTTGATGTTAGGTGGGATGCGCAGGTTGGGATTGTGAGTGCGGGTGAGGATAAGAGAATCCAGGTTAATCGGGCCATTGGGGAGTAGGTGGGTCGAGTCTCTGCGATGGATAGATGGATACATGGTTGATTGATTGACTGACGAGGCGTTTCTGGGGAACAAGGACAAAAACACGAGCTTCTTTTCCTTTCTTGAATTGAATGAAGTAAAGATATCTTCCTGTATTCGATATCTTCCTCTTCCTCTTTGTATTCCTTGTACATAGATATACGAGAGATGCCATGACTCTTCTCGTGTGATGATGAATCGAAACATACACTTCATACCTTCGTTACATGATCCATCTGCCTTCCATTTATACCTCCTTTCACAACATCTTCTCTACTTCCTCATAACCACACCCTCTAATCCTCTAAATCACCTTCTCTTCCACACCGTAATCCTACACCCTACCTTAAACTCGTCCTCCGAATCTCCGCAATCGCCTTCCTCCGATGCTCACTCTCCGCAAACAGCGCCTTGATCAAATCCACTACCTCCTCTGGCTCCATCTCGAGCTTCAACTCGCCATCCGTCCAGAAATACTTGATATCCGCGAGGGAAGAATCGAGAATCTCGGACAGATACATGAACTTGAGCCAATTGGGGACATACATATGCGCCATATCCTGAACTTCCCCAGTCACGGGATCCTCTGTCTGGAAGAGCGTGGACAAGGTGGACAGGGAATTGCAGTAGCCGTGTAGCTTCCTCGACTCGTCCTCTGCGATGTCGGACATGTCTTCGATGTCGGCAATGAATTTCGCGAGGGCGGTGGACGCGAGGGAGCCGAGGGATTGGAGGAGGACCGAGGTGGAGAGGACGGGTTTCCACTGGTTCTTGACATCGGAGATGCGGTCGATGGTCATCATGACGGCGTTGTCGCACTCGGACGCGAACGGCATGTTGGTGCAGCCCGCGAAGCCTTGCGCGGCGTCGAGGTGGTCGCGGATGATGGTGCGTTGGGATTCCATTTCGCGGCCGTAGGCGCGCTTGCCGAAGCCCTCGATTGCTTTGATGTCGTCTTCGATGCTGGCTTTGAGGCGCACCGAGGGAAGGAGGTGAGAGGGTAAGGAAGAGGTGGAGTCCGTTTGGATTTGTGTGTGGAGGAGGGTGCGGAGGCGGTCCGAGAGGCGTGTGCAGTCGTTGTAGATGAGCATGTTGGCGGCAATGTCTCGCGAATAGTGGGTTGCGGCCGTCGCCCGGTACATGGCGAGGAGGAAGCCGGGGATAGCGTACAGGCCTCCGCTCGCGGGCGTGATTGCTGAGGTTACTAAGGCGGTGGAGTTGAGAGTTTCGACGTCGGTGATGACTTGGAGGATGAGGTCGATGATGGAGTCAGGAATGGCAGTTACAGTGTAGGTTTCCCGTAGAGTGATTTTCTCTTCGGTTGATGTGGTCTTTGAGGTAGTTGCTTTGCCATTGGAATGTTCATCGGCTGTGGATTTCGATGCGGGCTCAGCAGGAGCTGGCTTCGAGCCGTCGTCGTCCCAGTCAGCGCCCCAATCCTCAACGTCTTCCTCTGCGGGCGCACTGGGCTCTGGCTTTTTCTCTTCCTGCGGTTCCTCCTCTTCCATGCCCCAAGCACTCATGTCTTCCTCTTCCAGGTCTTCAGCGGGCTGTTTCGCCTCTTCTTTAGCCGGCTCTTCTTCGCCCCAGTCAGCTCCCCAGTCATCATCATGCTCTGTTTGCCCTTCTCCTGCTTTTTCCGGTTCCGACTGCTTTTCCGTGTGAAGCGCGTCGCCTTTTGTGATGGTTTGGGTTTCGACCCTCTCCACTGTCTTCTTATCTTGAACGCGTCTAGGGAAGAGTCGTTGTACTCTGGCTATAGCAACCTCCTTCTGTCTGGCTAGCCATATATCTGCAGATTTGTCGACCCAATCTGACAGACGATTCTGACCGGACCAGCCTAATTCATCAAAGTACTCCACGATTCCAAGCACGAGAGAGAGTATCTCTTGGAAATCCGGAACTTCGGTGGTAGAGAGCGGCACTGCAGGCAGAAGCCAATTGTTAATCAAGCGCGTGGCGATGGTTGGAACGAGCTTTTCAGACAACGGCGTAGCTATGGTAGGAGGGAGCCTGGTGCTGATATACTCGGAGATTGCCTGTAGATCCTCGAGCGTTGCTTTGACGCTCATGTCGCTCACATAGCCGTTAATCTGAACCAAGTCTCCTTCAATGGTCAGCGCAGACACGAGCTGCTCGGTATTAACGGTCAGACGTGGCGTGATAATGACATTGTCCATGTCTCGGCTTAGACGGGTGAGGAACTTGTCAAAGATTCCAAGTTTGGTGAGGGCGTCCACCACGGTATCTATATGAATGGGGGCGCCCGTAACAACCTCCTCCTTCAGCATGATACTTCTATTAGTAGTGTCGACGACAACCAGAGCACTCCAAGCCTCTATCACTGTCTCGGCAATGGCTGACCTCAATTCACTTGATTTCGTTCTAAGCAAGCTTGTGGCTCGCGCATTCTGAAAGGGTCCCAGTCGCTTGAATGCCGTGTTTGCATCTTCGAGTCTCTCCAACGCATGCATGATGTGGCTATTAACCGCGGCATCTTGCGCGGACTCAAGAAGAGTAGAAATATCCTTGAGTTGTTCCACCACGTTCACCAAGCTTTGATTGTACGCAATCTCCGAATGGAGAAAGCTCACTTTGGACGCAGCATCTTGCAGTTGGGCAGTCTGTTCTTTCCCGGATTCTGCCTGCTTCACAATTTCCTGCGCGGTTTCCTGGGAGCGTTGGATATCGCTCTGGAGCTTGCGAGCTTGGGCAATCCAGCCATCCACGTCGGAGGCGGCTTCTCGAGATATTTGGCGTATTTGGGACTATGTTGGAGATAAGATCAGCGCGCATTCCCCAGAAACAGCTCCATCTCTTGATCGCTCACCTTTTTCTCCTCTCTCGCTTTGCCCACAATGTCTAGTAGTTTTGGGAGCGTTGCGGGGGACAGTTCGGCAGAGGCCACATGTTCGCTCTGCGGAAACGAATTATGCTGGACGGACTCGAGCACCGCGGCTCCGAGCTGCTGATCCGAGACCTGAGCCGACATTTCAGAAAGAAGCCTGTCTCTCTCCGACCATGTCTGGGTAGAGTAAAAGAGGGGTTTCCGCCGAAGTCGAGGGACATGGGTTATTGAAGCATTGAATCATGATTATCGCGGCGATGCAAAGTGGCCTGTGCACCGACAGCCCGCTGTTCAGCCCTATCCCTTGTGTCCCACCAAGAAAAGCGTAACTAGGTAAACAAAACCAAATTACCCCGCCACAGTCCTATGAAGTTAGTAAAATCAGAAAAACAGATTAATCGCCATAGCACAATATAAAACGGTCAAGGCCTCCATTCACATCAAGCAGGACGCGAATAGGCTATCTGTGGTGGTCTTTGATCAACACTGCCCTCGGAGCATTGATACTTGCAATTACATAGTGTGCGCTACCGAGAGGACATAGGAAGGTCAGTGGACTGACGTCCCCATATACCGGTGGCTTAATAAGTTGCACCTTAATATTCGCACTTCTACCTTCTTTCACCCCATGAACGTACTTGCCCCAATTCACTGGTTTTTGATATTCATTTTGTATGTTTGCGGACTAACGAACAATACTAGCTCGGCTTCATTGTCATCGCCCACAACTACTTCCCGTAACCGCCACAACCCGTTCTCCCACGACACATTCTCCACTCAGTGCAGATTGTCAGACTACCAAGGATATAGAATTCCATCGGAGCAGCAACTTTTCACATACAACGACATGGGTTCCGTCGAACAAAAGTCACATTTCAAGACAATCCAGAACTTCAAGGCCGATTATGTAGATGCCGAGTTTACGCAGTATGAGTCCCAGCGCACGGGAATGAGAGTGGTCGTCGTCGATAGAAAGGGACCAAAGGTTAGTACTCCTTGAATTTGTGAATCTCTTCTTCAATTTACCATTGAATCAGGTATACGGAAACTTTGTTGTAGCTACAGAAATTCATGATGACTCTGGATCGCGTAAGTTCAATATTCGCATTGTAACAATGCACTGCCAGTTGCTGACTAGAGCTTTTTAGCCCATACGCTCGAGCACCTATGCTTTATGGTATGTATCCATAAAACGTGCTCATCGATGCTGCACATTTGCTCACCAGGCGGCAGGGCTCAAGGAAATATCCGTACAAGGGCGTCCTAGATAAATTCGCTACCAGGGCTTATTCAGACACTAATGCTTGGACCGATGTCGCTGAGACCGTGTACACAATGACGACAGCTGGATGGGAAGGGTTTGCACAGATCTGTACGTCTCAATATCACCACTAACGTGATATAGCTGATTTTCTTTGCAGTGCCGATTTATCTAGATCATCTGGTCGTGCCCACATTGACTGATGAGGCCTGCTATACGGAGGTCCATCATATAGATGGCTCAGGACACGATGCTGGGTAAGTAAAATATATCTGATATAGGTTCAATGCTAACAACCACAGCGTTGTTTACTCTGAGATGCAAGGCCGCGAAAACCTCCCCTATGATGTCATGAGTCTTGAGATGCGCCGACTCCTATACCCAGAAGGCGACGGCTTCCGCGCAGAGACTGGTGGACTCATGGAGAATCTGCGAGTCTTGACTGCTGAGCGCATTCGTCAATTCCACAGAGACATGTACCAGCCCAAAAACCTCCGGCTTGTGCTAATCGGGGAAATCGATCACGCCAATCTGTTGGAGGTTCTCGATAAGTTCGAGGATGACATTATCGACAAGGTCCCAGCGTACGATGCCCCGTTCAAGCGACCATGGACGGATTCACGAATCACCCCTCCCCTCGCAAAAACCACTGTCAAGATAGTCGAGTTTCCTGAAGAAGATGAATCTATGGGTGAAATCGAGATCGGTTTCCTTGGCCCTCCCTCCGTCGACGAGAAGCTCGAAACCGCGTTGAATACGCTCTTTTCCTATCTGACAGGTTCATCTGTGTCGGTGCTCGTAAACACTCTTGTTGAGAAAGAGCATCTTTGTAGCATGGTCAGTGGCTCTGCTACGAGTCATTATCACCAAAAGATTGTCTTCCACTTGCCCGGCGTAGCTACGAACAAGTTGGAGTCGACAGAAAAGCGATTCTTCGAAGTCCTGAAGGAGCATTCATCGAAGCCACTCGATCTCGACTACATGAAGGACTGCTTGCGCCGATTCAAGCGTCAGTGTAGGTTCATCGCAGAGGTCGGAAACGACGATTACAAATACCCTATCATCAAAGATCATACCTACGGTAATCGCGATGGATCGGACCTCGAGGTTTCCTTGGGGTCTCTCAAAATTTTCGACGAGCTCGAAGAGTGGTCCGAAGAGGACTGGCGGTCCCTGCTCAAAAAATGGATTGTGGATGCTCATCATGTTTCCATTCTCGGCAAGCCATCGTTGGCACTCTCAGAGAAAATAAAGGCTGAAGAAGTTGCTCGTGTGGAGGCGCAGAAGGCGGCGCTTGGGGATGCAGGATTGAAAGAGAAGGAAGAGAGGTTGAAAAATGCAAAGGCTGCAAACGACAAACCTATCCCGGATGAGATCTTGTCGCGACTAAAGGTTCCAGGAACCGAATCGATCCACTTCTTCAAGACAGAGACAGCGCGTTCTGGTCTTGCAAGGAAACTAGGCAGCATGGACAACAAGATTCAGCAGATCATTGACAAGGACGAAAATGGGCTTCCCTTATTCATCCACTACGAACACATCCCGACGTCATTTGTGCACTTTGGTTTGGCTATTGGCACTGCGGCAGTCCCCACAGAATTGAAGCCGCTTCTTGGGTTGTACAACGAGAACTTCTTTACCACGCCCATTATGAGAGACGGAAAACTTGTCGACTTTGAGCAAGTTATCACGAGTCTAGAGCAGGATACTATAACTTACTCGTATGACCGCGGTTCCGACATTGGCAACTCTGAGATGGCCTATATCAACTTTGTCGTCGAAGTGGAGAAGTTTGAGACCGTCGTTAAATGGCTTGCTGACCTTCTCGTCAACTCAGTCTTCGATAAGGAGCGTCTCATCGCTACCGTGAAGAAGATGCTAGCCGACGTGCCTGATGAGAAACGTGACGGATATAGCATGGCCTTCTCCGTAGACAACATGCTCCATAAGGATGCCGCATCCTCTGTGCGCGCAACCGACACTCTCGTCAAAGCCTTGTACCTCAAACGCATTCTCAAGCTTTTGAAGACCGAGCCTCAAACCGTCATCGATAAACTGGAAACGCTGCGAAAGCACATAGTTACCTTCTCTAACCTCCGCATCCTGGCCATATCCAACTTCGAAACCCTTCCCAACCCCGTCTCGACCTTCAAGATCCTCACCGATGCCATCAAGCCCGGACCAGAGCCCACCATGAACCCCATGGACAAGCGCAAAGACGTCTTGTCGGATCTTGGAAGGAACCCCGGCGGCGTCTCCTACCTTGTCCCCATGTCCATCGACTCGTCTTTCGCCGTACTCACAGCACGCGGGCCCGACTCCTTCCGCCACCCGCAACTCCCTGCCCTTATGGTAGCCATCGCCTATATGGATGCCGTCGAGGGTCCTATGTGGACAGCGGTTCGCGGCACGGGTCTCGCGTACGGTACAGGTTTCGACCACGACTACGAGTGCGGCGTGGTCAAATTCCGCGTCTACAGATCGCCCAATGCGTACTCAGCTTTCAACGCGGCCAAGCGCCAGGTCCAGGAACATGGAAACGGCACGAAGAAGTTTGAAAAGTTAGCACTGGAGGGCGCCATCAGCATCATTATACGCGAGTTTGTCGACAAGCAGGCGGAGATTACGGATGCGGCGAAGCAGAAGTTCATTGACTTGACGATCAAAGGCGTCGGCGAGGGGTGGAGCGAGTGGTTGCTTGCCGAGGTGCGCAAGGTGAAGGAGGAGGACGTGAGGAAGATTATGGTGGATGTGTTGGCTGGCTTGTTTGAGCCCGAGACGGCCGACCTGGTGGTTACTTGTGGTGGGACTATGACTGAGGTAAGTTCGTCCTGGCATTCCATTCCAGCCGAGAGATTCATGGATAAAACTAACCGTATGCAACAGGGTCTGAAGAAGAACTTTGAAGAGGCCGGCTTCAAACCTCAGGTCAAGCCTCTTGCAGACTTCCAAGAAGCGTATGGGCTTGAGGGCGAGGAAGAGGATATCAGTGACGAAGAGGACGATGACGATGAGGATGACGACGACGAAGACGAGAGTGAGGATGAGATGGAGGAGTAGTAGTAGCGCTTCCTTGCACCATTCGTGCCTTGGCACAACGAGGCCATTGGTGTTGTAGTCTTCCACGACCTTCGACCTCTGTGGCGGCTCTCACTGCTGCCACACGTATGTAGATGACTTGATCCAAATCTCATAAAAACAAGACAAAAAACTGCTCCAAATCTCTCTCCACGCGTGCCCGCTTGCCTTGCCTCTTAACCTTGTAGCCGTAGTCGTACCCCACCCGTAAACAATAAACGCATGTGCTCAAATCGCACCTGCCTCAACTCACTCACTGACCTACCTTACGTCACTAACCCCAAACGAGCCACCTCTGCCCACCCACCATCATCTCCCCTCCCTCCACCTATCTTTTTTAACCATCTAAATTTTTTAAAGTATCCTATATATACTACTTTATTTGCAAATCCTACCAGTCTTAGGTACTGAAGGCCTAGGATGTAGGAGCTTGGAAAGCTGGGTGTCCTGAGGACGTACACTGTAAGTATTCCCCGGGGGGGGGCGCCATCCCCCCCCCAATTTCTTTTTTTTGGGATTTTTTTATGTATATGGGGAAGATGGGGAGTTTGGAGGTGGAGGGCGTGGGTTCGATTCTTGGGGTGGGTGGACGCGGAAGGGCGGCGAGCTTTTTCCCTTTTTTGGATTCTTTTTTTACGGTTTATTACTTGGGGGGTATGTATATAGAGTGTGTGGCTTGGGGCGTGGCTACGTCACTGTGTATATGCTATGGGTGGGTGGCTGCTTTGCCTCAGTGCTTGCTTCTTGTGATGACAAAGGAGAAGAAGCTTGTTGGGAACCGCAGAAACATGTCCAATTATCTTTAATCTTGTCCTTCATAAAAGATGCCATGCCAATGAATTTGCCGGCGCGTTGCGGAATCAATTAGATCTGTAATCACTGGCGGCATCACAACCTACATACAGGTAAGACGAGCCGTTGAATAACGAAAATCCTTGGCCATACGGATAAATTAAGGGACAATCACCTCCGGAGTAGACAGTAATGATCAATTGGTCATAACATTCATTGTTGTGGACGTGACTCCCATTCTATCATTCTATGCAATCCCAGTAGCACCACCCACAGCGATACCAAGCACCCCATCAAGCCAAATAAACCCTCCCCTCAAACGGCGCCAGCTTCTGTCCCTCCCTCTCTCCATCCACGGAGGAAATCAACAACTTCAACTTCTCCCCCGCAACCTCCTTGGGGAACTCAAACTGCACCTCCTTATCCGTAAAGTTACAAACGGCCACCGCCTTCTTCCCCTGCCACGTCTTTGCAAACACGAAAAGCTCCTGATTGTCTTTGTCCAAGTCGTCGAACTGGCCGTGTACGAGAAGGTCTTTGTGTTCGCGGCGAACGGTGAGCATGCGCTTCCAGAAGGCGAGGACGGAGGTGGGGTCGGATTGTTGCTGCTTGGCGTTGCAAACGGCGGCGTCGTCGAGGGGGCGCATCCACGGTGCGGTGGTGGAGGAGGCGGGTGTGAAGCCGTTGTTGGGACCTGTGGACCAGGAGAAGGGGACGCGGGCGTGGTCGCGGGCGAGGTGTTGGAGGGAGGCCTTTGCGGCGGCTAGGGCAGTCGGGTCGTTGTTGGTGCGCGTTGCGACCATTTTGTACTGTTTTGGGCAGCACTGTTAGCTAATGTCCAACCTTTACTGGAGTATATACGTACGTAATTTGATGAATCTACATCTTTGTACTCGCTCATGTCCCAGTCGATTCCAAAATTAGTCATTCCGATTTCTTGTCCCTGGTAGATGAAAAGAGTGCCTGAGAGAGCGCACATCATTAGGGCAAGCATTCTGCCACCAGCAACCCTGTGTTCAGGAGCATCAGAGGTAAATCGTGTAATCGAGCGAGACTGGTCATGGTTCTCAAGGAATATGGTAGTCCATGCGTCAGTGCCGCGGATGAGACCTTGAGTCCTGTCAATGGCCGCCTTGAATTCAGATAGCTTCCAATTCTTCGGTGTGGTTTGAAACTTGTAGGGGCCTTGGCCGATGTCGACCACGTCGAATTGAAAAACCATGTTCAGTTGCTTCTCCTTTGCGCTCACATATTCAATGACCCGCTTCATGTCCGGTGTGTGCGGGCACTCTCCTACCGTCATGGCGTCGTACTTTTCCAGCACCTGGTTCATCTCTCCCAAAAACTCTCTCATCCGCGGTCCATTGCAGTATTGATATCCAGCGAACTGCCACTCGCTTCCGGGGTCTGTGATCGGGGCATCCAGCATCTCGCCTTTACTATACATGTTCACCGTGTCTACTCGGAAACCATCAACACCCCGTTCGAGCCAAAACTCCATGGCCGATTTGTAGATGGCCTGGCGGGTCTCGGGGTTCTCCCAGTTCAGGTCCGGCTGCTCTGGGCAGAAGAGATGTAGATAGTATTCCTCGGTTTGTGGGTCCCATTGCCAGACACTTCCGCCAAAGTTGCCGAGCCAATTGTTGGGTGGCTTGCGCTCGCCATTGACATAACGAGCAGGACGCCATATATACCAATCGCGTTTGGGGTTGTCCTTTGATGAACGGGACTCCTTGAACCAGGCATGCTGTGCAACGAGTTAGTGATGAATTGAGATTCGAACATTTTGCATTATTATAAATAAATTATATGGTTACTAGTTAGCGTGTAGGATAAGACATTTGTATTACCTGGTCTGAACTGTGATTAACCACTAAGTCAAGAACGATGCGCATACCCCTCTTGTGGGTCTCTGCGATCAGCCTCTCCATGTCCTGGACCGTGCCATATGGAGGGTAGACGTTCTCGTAATCGCTAATGTCGTACCCCATGTCTACTTGCGGAGAATCATACATGGGGCAAATCCACTTAAGCAACAGTGTCAGCATTCATTTCTTTTCTTGGGCACGTGCTTGAGAGCAATTCGTCAAGTACATACTATCGTATTAACGCCAATGGACTTGATGTAGTCGAGCTCTTCGAGAATACCGTTTAAATCACCGATACCGTCCCCATTCGTGTCTTTGAAGCTGGCGGGGTAGATTTGGTAGACAACAGCATCCTTCCACCATTTGCGCTCAGCTACCGTCATGATGGTGTTGATAAAGTGTGTGAAAATGGTGTAGATTCTTTTTTCGCGTCACAGACTTAGATACAAAGAAAGGCAACAGGAAGGTGAGGGATCGAAGGCGTAGAATTAATTGCAAATCAAGAACAGTCGAGGTTGGAGGAAGTTACGAACATTCCAAATGGCAGGTACAGTTCGCGACTTGCCCCTCAACAGAAGGGGTCAACAAGTCTTCTTTTATAACCCATACCTGGTTCTCGGTGTCATATCCCGGTGTAGAAGTTTGTACACATGGAAGTAAAGAAAGTGGGGGAAAGGAGGGGGGCTCCACTATCCGTCCATTCGGGAGTTTATGAGGTGCATGTCATGCACAGCGTGATGGTAACAGCACCGTTATGAACGGTGGAAAGATGCCCTGACTTGGTGATTCGCCTCTAGTCGGCCGACTAAGGCAATCAAAGGATATGTTCAATTGAGGCTGCTGTATGGACAGGAAGTCGGACATCAGGTGAACGAGTCAAGCAAGCCGCTAAAACCATACCGTGTCCATGGAGGTTTGACGTTGGCGCAAGGGTATCCTCAGGCCCTCCCGGACCGACATTGAGCCATTCACAGTCATTATGCAAAGCAGCTCGCTCGAATTCTCGGGGCGTTTAGTAGTCACTGCTCAGTGCCCACGAGCATTGGCGACTTGAATCCTTGCTTGGATCCCTGACTCTCGCAAACAGCACAAACCTGTCTCCATCTGTATTTCAGTCGGTTTCCCCTTTGCCATCGTCCATGATAGTCGAAATCGAAATTCTGTTTTCGCTGCCAAGCCCTTCAGATAGCATGAAAAGGGTCTGGTCTTCGCCGCGCCGCGGCGGCGCATGTGATCATGCCTGATCCTCTTCTTGCCTTGGCAGTTACTGGGAGCTAGAATTGTTGACTTTCACATTGCGCCAGCGCAAGCGCAAGCATAGATACCCGAAGCTATCTTGATAACACAGAACTTCAGATCGTGTTGTACGCCTCCTGACGCCGTCGGACCGAAGTCACGCCAATCATGGAATTCTCGGGGCGCGAACGTTTGCAAAGATCGAAGCAGATCCCGACGCGATGCCTCGAGAAGGCTAACTGTTGCGCTAAACTGGTTGCTGGTTGCTGTCTACCATCAGTGACCGTCTACCCCAGACCCAAGACAAGTCCCTGATTCTGGGGTTGTCTTCCCCGCGCGATTTTTCCACACCCTCACCCCGGCCACACCCCCGGGCGGCGGGCACTAGTCGACCACACCACATTAATCGTACCCTCCTCGGACCAGGTTATTGACGTGGGATGCACGAGCTTGGACAACGGAGTAGCGACATGGTTTTGTATAAGTACAGCGTCAACGGACTTCCAGGATTCAAAGCTCAGGGCTTCAAGTCTCCACTCCCTACTGCTTCTTGGGACCACAGCAGTTTCTAGCTGGTCAATTCTTTCTACACTAATATCGTTCCTCCGGGAGATCGTCACAATACCAAGTTGATATACCTTCGAGATATCACCAACCATCAACATGTCTCGACAAAACAGTGTCGTGGGCGTCGACTCCGAAAAGGTCAGGCGCATGTCCATCAACAACGATGACATGGCCCAGCTCACGGGCGATGCCTCCAAAGCCACCAAAGCCGAGCAGAGGATGACACTCCGCGAAGGGATACGCCTATACCCCAAGGCCATTGCCTGGTCCATCCTCCTCAGCACCGCAATTGTGATGGAAGGTTTTGATAAAAATTTGATTACGAACATCATCGCCGTTCCGGGATTCAAAAACCGCTTCGGCGTGCGTCAACCAGACGGAAGCTACGAAATCACTGCTGCATGGCAATCCGGACTCAACAATGGAGCAGCTGTGGGTGAGATTATGGGTCTCTTTATCAACGGTATCATTGCGGATCGCCTTGGGTACAAGAAGACAATGATGGGGGCATTGGTGGCGGTCACCCTGCTCATCTTCATCGTCTTCTTTGTCCAAAGCTTACCTATGCTGCTTGTGGGTTTGATGCTGATGGGTGTTCCATGGGGGGTATTCCAAACGCTCACCTGCACATACGCGGCCGAAGTCACCCCCGTCCCATTGCGGCCCATCTTGACCACCTATGTCAACCTCTGCTGGGTAATGGGCCAGTTCGTTGCGTCTGGTGTACTCAAAGGCGTGTCGGTGCGTAACGATCAGTGGGCTTACCGTATCCCTTATGCTCTGCAGTGGCTCTGGCCCATGCCGCTCATCGTTGGAATCCTCTTCGCACCCGAATCCCCCTGGTGGCTCGTCCGAAAAGAGCGCTACGAAGACGCCCGCAAATCACTCCTTCGCCTCGCCTCGCCCGACAAGAACCCAGACTTCAACGCGGATGAAACGATTGCCATGTACAAACACACCAATGAAATGGAAAAAGCCGAATCGAGTGGTACCTCGTACTGGGATTGCTTCAAGGGCACCGATTGGCGACGTACCGAAATCGCGTGCATGACCTGGTTTGTGCAATCCTTCTGCGGATCGAGCTTCATGGGCTACTCCACCTACTTCTTCGAACAAGCCGGTCTCGACAGCAGCAACGCATTCAGCATGTCATTGGGCAATTACGCTCTTGGTGCCATCGGTGTCATCGTTTCGTGGTTTCTTATGCCACACGTAGGCAGACGCACACTATACATCTACGGCCAAGCAACACTTTGCGCGCTTCTCCTCATCATCGGCTTCATGGGCATCGCACCGGAGTCCAACACTGGTGCCAAGTGGGCCAGTGGTGCCATGTTGCTCATCTTCACTTTCGTTTATGACTGTACTGTTGGCCCGGTGTGTTACTGCCTCGTTGCTGAGATTCCCTCGACCCGCCTTCGACAAAAAACCGTCGTCCTCGCCCGTAACTTCTACAACATCGCTGGAATTGTCGGCAATGTCATCACGCCGATGATGTTGAACCCAACAAGCCTCGGCTGGGGGTCCAAATCTGGTTTCTTTTGGGCCGGAACATGCTTCTTGTGCATGGTTTACTGCATCTTCCGTCTTCCTGAGCCCAAAGGCCGTACCTACGGTGAATTGGACATCCTGTTCGAGAAGAAGATCTCTGCAAGGAAGTTCAAGACGACGGTTGTCGAGGAGTACGAGACTACTTTCAGGGACGAGAAGAACGACCAGATTGTGATCGAGGAGAAGGAGCGCGGAACGGCGCATGTCGAAGTGATCCCAAACAAAACATAAACGTAGGTTGTAGGTGGCAGGAACCGTGATGGACGTAGGTGGTTGGCGTAGGCAATCAACTGGGAGGCTATGTGTGACTGGGACATCAATCAAAAACAGGTTCCCAAGAACCATCCCACATTTGATAGTATACGATGCAAGCTCATGCCCTTTATGTATATAATGATTGTTTTGTTGGTCCTTTTTGTATATATTGCTAGTTTTATAGGTTCTCTGTGTATATATTGATCACTCTACGGTATACGAAGTTCTATTCTCGCAAATGAGTTGACATCTACACCAAATGCAGTGCGCCGTCACGTGATACTGATTCACACATGTAGCATTTCAAACATTTGAATGCTCTGACTAAATAGAATCAACTCGCCCAATACATCTACATACCTCAAGCTACTCTCAACTTGAATCTGCAAAGACCTTGGATCTATCCAGCCATCCCACTCCGCATGGAACATCTCTAAAAGCGCCACATGTGAAGGAAGGCGACCCACCCCACCATGCCACACCTATTCCCGTGGCATTCCGCCCTAATCATCTCGCCCGGCTCGTTTTCTCCGCGTTGCAGAAACCCTAAAACCAAAAAAAAAATGTTCTTATCAAACCATACGGACGTTCTAGAATATCACACTCATGTCACTCCGGAGATTCTCGTGCCTGGAAGAACATGTGATGTCAGAAATGCACTGGTACCGTATGGACCTGGGACTTCCCCACTTCATGGTTCTGCACTTTGCAAAAGAGGGGATCACCGCAATCGGGCCGCCGCATTTCGGGAGGTTAGTGTACCAATTAACGATTGCCCAATTGTGTTGAACGGAGTAGATGTGTGTCTGTGTTGACTTGTAGGGAAATACCATTTAAGCTTGAACCTCCCGATATGCGGTGTCCCGAATGTAGTGACTGACTTTCTGTAAGTCCAGCTCTCAGCGAAATTGCGTAACCAAGTATGTATAAATCGTGGTGCGAGTACTTGGAAACTGCACGCGTGCTCTTGCTATCCTAGATTCGCCTATAAGTTATTCAAGACGGAACCCTATAGAAGAGAAAATCACTATCACCATCACCACAACAACAAAAAGATTGCAAGTAACTACAATTTCTCCCTTACTTGCCTCCCTCTCCCCTATTTCCTCCCTGCCTTTCAAAACCCAAAACCCCACCACCCGACTGCCGATCTCTACCCTCGCTGCCGATCCTTCACATCCTATTCCCATCAAATCAACTACTCCAACAGTTCAAGCGTGGCCTTCTTTAACCATCCCATCAATCCCTCATCCTCTCCTAATCCTCTACCACCTATATCCACACAAACGGAGACATCAATTCTAGTTCGTATAAGCAAGGCGACACCCCAGGAAGTGATGATTACGGGCCTTTAGCGTGCCAAAAAAAATGATTCCATCAGTAAGCCAAGGAAATCAAAAACCTGCTCTAGTTTACTTCTCAAGGATTTTCTCTCTTTCTATGGTACGCTAGAGGCCCGAATCGTCATTCCTTCTGTACCTATTTCTGCAATAGAGTCATGCAGCCCCGTTTTTTGTTTCAACACTTTCGCGCTTGCGTCAGTTCAAAGGAGTTGGACGTTTTTTCTTGTTTTTTCCTTCTGCTGCGTGCGTGGGTTGTGCGGTCTCGTTTCGTGTTCCCTTCCTACTTTGTGTTTTTTGGATTGCATGGTGGAGGTGGGGAGAGGGGGTAGCTAGTTCTTGGTGATCTTTTGTTCGAGCCTTCGAGAGAAGGGGGAAGATGTGGGGTTTTGTTGGAACTTCGTGGGGTAGCTTCCTTTCCTGTCGAGCATAGAGGATTGTGGGGTCTATAGGCAGGGAGTTGCTTGTGGAGGGAATGCATGTAAGCATTGGATGGCTGGATATATCTGTATGTTGCACATATTGTGGGGTACTTGGGCTTATAATGCAATATTAGCAATTTGCGTGCTCCTGTGTCTTGAGAGACGTGTGATGTGAATTGGTGGGCTCATGATGCTCGGTTACGCTGATATCCGACTTCGTATTATACGCGCACGCGCCTTTCTCCGTTTCTCATTTGTTCGACAAAGAGAATCCTTTCCATCTTCACGGATTTAATGTTCTACGAGTCAGTTTCTTGCTCCGCGGCTGTACACGTCCCGAAGTGTGGGCGGAGGAAGGAGCTCGTGGGAGGACCCCTAGAACCCTTGCAGAGAGGAGAACCCCGCTATCGTCGGTTGAGACTACCTAGCTAGGCCATGGTCCTGTCACCGGTCGGCAGCCGTTGAGGACATGGAAGCAGACTAAATGTAATAGGGTGGCTATGGTATGTCGCTCTGGGTTTGGCGAGGTACATATGCACGACAGCGGCGTTCGAAGGGAGGAAACTTGGAAGTTGGTAACTATATCCTAGGGGTTTGTGCCTGTATCTGGTGTTATCTTTTGCCACCATCCTTTGCTCTTGAGTTAAGAAGGAAAGGAGGGGTACATTTTTGGAACCCGAGATTCGAAATACAGGAAGGAAGGATATCATAAAGGAGAAAAGAGTGAACCTGCCTGAATAGAGAAGGACTGCGACGTCTCGCTACTGACCATGTCGACAACCACAACCACTACCACCATGATAGAAACACCACCAACACCTTACGTCCACTACCATGATGGAGGTATCCCCGGCCGCCGTCCCATTCTCAAGGGCGCCTCCGCAAAACCAACTTTCACCAGCGTCCCGAAAATCGACATGCAGCGCGTTTACTCGCCTTCACTATCCGATCGCCAGGCGCTTGCTGCCGAAGTGGGCGCCGCTTGCAGGGATGTCGGGTTCTTCTACGCGGTGAACCATGGCGTTGATGAAGACTTGTTGGATGGTACATTCGATGCTGTGAAGCGGTATTTTGCGTTGGAGAAGGATGTCAAGATGGAGTGTCATAATCAGAAGACGGAGAAGTTTAGAGGGTATGAGGGGTTTTTGGAGGGCAAGTTGGATCCAGGGACGAGAGGTGGTAGGTATCCCTTTTTCAATTTGATATTTTTCTCGGTTTTTACGTTCTTAGGCACTTCTTGGTGCGCAATTGCATGAATTTTGGGGTGGTACTTTATATCCTATACTCCAGTTCATTTGAAGAACAGCCAGTAGAGAGAAGAGAGAGACATCACGCAGAAGGAGAAGAAACTGTAGCATTAAATTCTCACAGACTACTAACATCATGGCCCAGATCTGAAAGAAGGATTCCTCATGGGCGAGGACTTCACCGACCCAGAGCAAAACCTCACTCCTCTCCCCCATCTCCCCAACACGTCGAAGCCGCGCAACCAATGGCCCTCACACCCATCAGCAGCTTTCTTCCGTCCAGCCATCTACGCATACTACAACGCCATGCTCTCATTCTCACGTCGCCTACTCCAAATCTTCGCGCTCGCTCTCGACCTCCCCGAGGACTACTTTGATGCTATTACAACACATCCCATGACGAATGTGCGGGCAGTGCAGTACGTACTAACAGTACCCTCTCCCTCACAATATCATTATCCACGTCAGTAAACTAACACCTCGCACCAATAGCTACCCACCCCAAACCTCCCCTAGCGACGTTGGCATAGGCGCGCACACCGATTTCTGCTGGTTCACTCTCGTCTGCCAATCCCGCACCTCCTTCCCCGCCCTCGAAGTCCTCAACGCAAACGGTATCTGGATACCCGTTCACCATGAGCCGCACACCTTCATCGTCAACATTGCCGATTTCCTCAAGCTTGTCACGGGCGGAAGGTGGGCGAGTACTGTGCATCGTGTCCGGAATTACCCGGGTGATTCAAAGGAAGAGGGTAAAGGTGAAGAAAGATATAGTATGCCTTTCTTCTTTAGCCCGAATGAGGATGCGAAAGTGAGTGTCCTGCCGCATCTGAGAGAGGAGGGCAAGACGTATGAGGAGTTTGTTGTGGGTGAGTATTTTCAGAAGAGGTTGGAGGTGGATCGGACTACGCATTTGAAGAAGGGAGAGGGGAGGAGGAGGGTGTATTAGCCATGCACATTCTTTCCTTTCTCCTTTACCAGTTGAGTTGCGATATGTCTGTTCTTGGTCTTTTTGCGTACAAAGTTAATCTCTAATGTCTCGGTACTTATGTTTTGTAGCGTTCGTTCTGCGCATGGAGTTCAGTGTGGTGGATACCAGGGGAGAATTGGAAGTCACGTTGTTCATAATCAAAATTTGGGTTCACAACCGAAGTGCGTTCCACGGACCATTGTAACTTGCTGTTCGAACAGTCAGCGAAAATGTCTTTGTTTGATGTTGCGCCTCGTGATTCACGTGAGACGGCGGCGTCTGGTCTATGATGATGACGATTGACGTTAGCGTGGCCATACGCCCGAAAGAATCCGAAAGGAGCGCACATGCCACCTTACTAAAGGCGACGGTTGATTGGCCACGGCTTTTGGCCCGAGGTCTTTCGCATCGTGAACGTAACCACTTTCACCTCAGTTTGCCATCTCGCACACGAGCCCAGCAACCCCAGGAAACACTCCCAAAATGGCTTCCACGCGCCTTCTCGCTCGTCTGGCTACGCAGCGGTCAGGTATGAACCATCTAGACAACCCTACCCGCGCCAATTGCTTTACTGACACCCCACAGCCGCCGCCGTTCGCACTCCCGTCTTCACTCGCGGCTTCGCCTCTGTGACCGACACCACCGCCCGCAACCCTGCCGCAAAGGTGGCTGAGAGTATCGTGCCGGACCCAGCTCGCAAGGTCGTTCCAGATAGCGAGACATCCAATGTCAAGGAGCCGGCGCCGGAGAAGGACTCCAAGCTCAAGACTTTCCACATCTACCGATGGAACCCCGATGAGCCCTCTTCCAAGCCTAAGATGCAGACGTACACCCTCGATTTGAACAAGACCGGTCCTATGATGCTCGATGCCCTTATCCGTATCAAGAACGAGTCTGATCCCACTTTGACTTTCCGGAGGAGTTGCCGTGAGGGAATTTGTGGAAGCTGTGCAATGAACATTGACGGTGTCAACACTCTTGCCTGCCTCTGTACGTTTTCTACTGTTCATTTCTTCATGTTTTTGAGCTAATACCGGGTTTTGCAGGCCGTATCCCCACCGACACAACCAAGGAATCCCGTATCTACCCTCTCCCGCACATGTACGTTGTCAAGGACTTGGTTGCCGATATGACACTCTTCTACAAGCAATACCGCTCAGTCAAGCCATATCTCCAGCGCTCAACACCTTCACCAGACGTAAGTTTCTCTAACACCATGCATAACAAGCACAGTCGCTCATTCAATGTCAGGGTCGTGAGTACCGTCAATCCAAGGAAGACCGCAAGAAGCTCGACGGCCTTTACGAGTGCATTTTGTGCGCATGCTGCTCCACTTCATGCCCCTCGTACTGGTGGAACCAGGAAGAGTACTTGGGTCCTGCTGTCCTCCTCCAGTCGTACCGCTGGCTCGCCGATTCGCGAGACGAGAAGAAGGCCGAACGACAGGATGCCCTCAACAACAGCATGAGCTTGTACCGTTGCCACACCATTCTCAACTGCTCAAGGACGTGCCCCAAGGGCCTAAACCCAGCCTTGGCGATTGCCGAAATTAAGAAGAGCATGGCTTTCACTTAATTGATGGGAGATCAAGATTAGACGAGAAAGATTGGGCTTGTGGCGACGGGTGGAAAACTGCGGTAGGATAGGAGGAGGCGCACGTGGCAAATTCGAAAGTGTTCCTGTTCCCCTTCTTTTGGTGAGGATTCTGTATGTACATGTGTATATTCCACTAGTTCTTTTCGAATGCCAACTGTACTTGCGAAATTTCTTTACTCCGTATGCATGCTGAATATTATATTCGTGTACGCACCGTAATACACATATATCGCAGGAACAAAGTTAGTTGAATACAAGCAGGGGTGTTGTAGTACATTATTAGTGTCTAAAAACGCCACCCTGTGTGGTGTCTCGATAATATATATCAGTAACTAACTGACTATGTACCCGGGGCATAACACATTAACTAGAAGAGAATCTCAGGGAGAGATGACAAAGTTCCGAGGAAGAGTTTGATTGACCGCGGGTAGCTAACGCAAAGGCCACGCATCATGGGAACGTGAATACCATGAATCATCACCATGTGTTTACACGGGCGTATAAGGGTGTTTACCCCACAGTGGCCATGAGATGCACATAGCGCTAGGCTTAGTCGAGTTAACTGCCTCGCTACTCCGCTTTCCACTCTTCTGGGTCCTTTAAATGCTCGATCTACACACCTACCGATGTTACCAACCACTAGAATCGTTTGTCATACACGAATGCATGGATTCTTCAGCCCCGAAAAGAGTCTCCAAGGCCTGCGATGCTTGCAAACTCCGCAAAGTTAAATGTAATGGTCAAGAGCGATGTCAGCAGTGCAGTCACCTTGGTCTGCGATGCGTCTACTCGGTCACCAACAGGACGCGATCGCAGGGCAAACGGGGCCGCATCATATCAGAATACAAGAAGCAAACAACCAATTCCAACATAACTTCACCACCTATACTTGCGGCCGCACCCTCGCCATCCGAAGGGCTTCCATCACCTCATGCGATCCTCTCGTACCCCGTTGATCATAATGTAGGTGAGTAGTCACGAGAAAAATGTCCGCGGACCTCAACCTGGCGATTCGGATGGCGACCTCAGAATCATGTCTACCGAGACTGATAGTACATAGTGTCGCCTCCGACGGTGCCTGAGCCCCAATATGGACAGAGGTTCTTCTTAGACCTGATACCTTCCTATGTGGAAGGCGTCTACCCAGTCCAACCAGTCATCACTGAGAAAGAACTCCGTGACTACATACATGTCATGAACGTCGACCCGGAAGTGCAATCATTCGTATTCGCCTTTGGTGCATGTACGCTCAACCTGACCCGCCAGGGCGCCGAACGCACAGAAGAAGTCAAGCATACCATCGAAACCTTGATGAACTACTCCATCCAGACCATGAAACCGCCGTACAAATCATTTCACTCATCCGTTATGAGGGCCATGCAGTCCATGTTCATCCACAACTGCCTCATGTCCATGTCATCCAGCGACGCCGCCTTCCACTACATGCGAGACTCCATATCCGCCATCCAACTTTTACGAATCGACAACGCCGAAATCATGTCGCACCTGCCCCCCTTCGAACGCTCTCGCCGGCAACGGCTCTACTGGCAAGCCTTCATCCACGAACGCTTCGTCGCCATCCTCGACTACCGCGACGCCATCCTCCAACCTCTCCCCACCCTCCCCGAAGCAGACACCACCATCCCCCTCCAAATCCACGAAGGCTTCAACCAAATCATCAAACTCTTCCGCCTCCTCGACGGCGACTTCCTCAAGAACTGGCTCGGCAGCCAAGGCGGGCGCGTCACCAGCACCTGGATCGAAGCCAAATCGCGCGAACTCGAAGGCTCCGAGGAAGAAAACGCCATCCAGCTCGCCAACCTGACCACCATGCAACGCGCCGACCTAGCCATCACGCGCGAATGGCTGCGAACCCTCGTGTGGCGGCTCGCCATGTCGCAAACGCTCCTCTCATCCCGCTCCTCCAAGCAATGCCTCTCGCTCCTCTTCCCCGTGCGCCTCTCCCAGAGCATCCGGCACCAAATGACGTCCATGTCGCGCCAGGACATTGAAGTCCACGGCAGCAGCATCACGCAGAAGCTCTTCGAAATCACCGACACCATCGCCGACGTGCTGCTGCACGTTCCCGCCGCCACGCTCGACGAGATTGCGCAGCGCATCGAGGACTTTCTCTTCGTCCTCGACTTTGTCCTCCAGTTCCCCACCCTCGACCTCACGCGTCGCAGCATCCTCCTCGAGAAACTCGAACGCTTGCAGAGCATGTTCCCGGAAGTGTGTAGCTCCGCGAGTTCCCCAGTGTGCATGCCGTTTGAGACGCAGAGCTCTCCAGCGGCGGTGAGCGATCCGTGGTTGCGGGTCGTGAGTTCGAAGATCGGCGCTATTGCGGATGATGGGACGGCGACGCCTGAGTCGACCGTGGGGGTAGGCGTGGGCGTGGGCGTGATGGGTTCGCTACAACATCTCCCGCCGCCGCCGTCGACGCCGTCGGTAGAAAACTTGTCGATATCGTATGATAACGGCGTGGGCGCACATGGTGGGCAGCATATGGCTCCGCAGGGTGGTCATGCTCCTCCGCAGACGAGCGAGAGGGATGATCATCATCGCCAGGCTACGTGGAATCACATCTCGAGGAGGCTTTCGATGGCTACGTTTGCTGTTGGTTGAAAAATCTATCCCCATCCATCTATCTATCCTTCTAAACTTATACATTCTCTTTTAACCTTTAACCATTCTTACACACACACACATATATATAAAAATTTAGCGGCGTCTTTCTTCATGTCCAAGCTTTTTTTTTTCATTTCTTTATCTTCTTCTTCGTTGTTGTTATTGTTGTTGTACCGCCCTTATATCTCCTTTAAACTCAATCTCTAGTTTTTTTTTTTTTTTTTTTTTCAAACATTACATGGCTGTATTTCTGTATACCACCGAGCGAGCGAGCGAGTAATTAGCATTCTCTTGTCTCTTCCCTATTCCCCCTTCCTATCCCCCTATCCCCCATTCCAATATTCCTTTCCCCGCCCCACCCCTTTTCATCCCCCTCCCCCTATCTGTATCCAATTCTTACCTACCCAGCAAGCAAAATATCTTACCTACCCAACAAGCAAAACACCCACACACACAAAAGCCCCCACTCCTTCTCTACCCCTCTACATATTCCTTCTCTCTTACATAGTCAGTCAGTCCCATCAATCATCATCATCACCACTACCACCACCACCACCCCGTAACTAACAAGCATTAATTTTCTCCCCGACTACAACGGTACTAAAAATTTTATGTTTTGTGTAAAAAGGGAATAAAAAAATGTTTATTATAATTATTAAGTTCTCTTTTTTAATAAAGTTATTAAAGTTGTTAAAGTGTAAAAAAGTTTATTTATATAATGTAGTGTAGTGTAGTGTATATAAAAAAAAAATTGGTACATGTATGTTTACATACCTATAACACAGGTACAAACTTACCTTCATTCAACCATGTTAGTTTAAGTATATAACATGTATCTTAAATACGCTACTCTACGTAGTATCTTAAATAACAGACAAGCCTATACCTAGGGTTTAACATGTACGTAGGTAGGTTAGATACGAAATGTGTAGTATGTTTTAATCGTTGTGTACATACGCCCTTGCACTATTTCTCTCTTCTTTGTTTCTCTCCCTCTTTCTTTCTCCTTCTATTATCTACTCTTTAAAAATGGAAATTATAAGTACAGAGAAGAATTAAGCGCCGCTACATAAACTCCACCAAAACACCCCCCCCCCCCCCCCAGCCTTAGATAGGGGAGAAGCGCCACACGCATAGCAGCGCATAGTTAGAGGAATGTAAGTATGTAAGAGTAAGCGTGATAAGATAAGTGAGTAGGTGGTTATGTAGGGTAAAGAGGTATGGGGAGGGAGAAGGGAGAACTAAGTATACCGTAATAAGTTTTTTTTTTTAAAAAAAAAAATGGGAGAGAAAGGATAGATAAAATAGAGTTAGTAGATAGATAGAGTAGATTACACTTTAACTTAAAGAAAAATAAAGGGAAAAGGGGAAATATAGTTAAGGTGGATTAAAGAAGTTAAGAAAAAAGGTATGTTTATTAGAAAGGTTTGTGTAAAAATGGTATGTGGGGGAACAAATGTGGTGAAGGAGGAGATGGGAAGATAGGGTTTAAAAGGGGGGGAGGGGAGGGAGTTTAAGGAGTAAGATATCATTTATTTAATTTTTATTTAAATTAAGTAGTGAGGAAATGGGAGAAAGGTAGGTAGGTAGGTGGATTATAGTGAAAAGCTGAGCTGAGGAAGGGGGAGGGGGGGTAGGGATAGGGAGGGGGGGGAGAGGGAAAGGGGGGGTGGGTGGGAAGTAGATAGATGGAGAGAGAGAAGAAGAAGAAGAAGAAGAAGAAGAAGGAAGAATTGAGAGACAAAAAAAAAAGTATAAAGTCCTAAAAACCTTCCTTTAAAAACCCTACAACGAAAAATTTAGCCCCTTTGTAGAATGAATAGAAAGAAAGAAAGAAAGTGTCTGAGGCCTATTGGATCGAGAAGAGGAGAAACCCACACCCACACCCACTAAATCACAAAACCAAACAAAGCAAAACAAAATCCCTCATTCACTTCCTCCCCAACTTGCCCAAAAACTCCTTCCCCTTATCCACCAACCCTTTTTCCCCCGCACTCCCACTCTCCCTCCGTTTCCTTTCCTCGCTCTTCTTCTCCCCGACCACCACCTCACCCGCATCTCCAACATTCGGCGGCCCTTGCGCGCGCGCAACATTCGCCGCGCCCCCGCGGCCATAATGATGCGGACCATCGTGCTCGCGATGCGCGACAGGCTCGACGTCCTGGGACGCGCGGGCGATTTCGGGGAAGTTGGGGTCGTTGCGAGCCATGTTGCCTGTGCCGCCGCGGCCCGTGGTGTAGTGCTCGGATTTGAGCGTTGGGGTTATGAGGTCTTCGGGGGTTGGTTTGGGGGGGAGGGATGAGGGTGGGGATTTTTGGATGTTGCCTGTTTTGTTTTTTTAGGAGGGGTGTTTGGGGAGGATGGGGAGGGAAGGGTGGTTTGAGGGAAGGGGAGGGGGATGGGGAAAACGGACCTGCACCGCCTCTGCCGTGGGAGGATATGTTTGTGGTTGTCATTTTTTTGTTTTGGGTTGGGGTGGGTGTGAGGCTTGTGAGGTTGGTGGGTGATGGTTGGGTGTGGTGAGGATTGTTGGTGTATGGAGGAGTAGGTAGTTGACAATGCGGGATTGATTCTTTTAAAGTCGTGTCGTGTCGTGAAGGGGAAGTGTGAAGGGTGAGTGAAAGAGAAAGCAAGAGGTATCGCGGGAGTGACAGACAGCAAGACCCTTTTTATAAAAGAGCAATCAATCAATCATCCAACCAACCAAGCAAGGGGAGAGAGAAAAAAACACGCAAAACAAGGCGGTCAGCCAAACCCCAGCCCAGCCCGTAAGAAATAATAATAATAGACAAAGAATACCCCAGGTATGACGCGAGCCGACAAGGCGGCAGGGCAAAGCAGGCAGGCAGCTTTTTTTCTTTCTTTGGGCAAACACGCAAGGGGAGTAGAATGAGCGGGGGGGGGTAAAGTTGAACGAGTCGAGCGAGTAGACTGCACCACGCGCGCACGCGCACACCCCTCACTAGGTTATTAGTTATTTTTCAATCTCTGGCGGGTCCTTTTTAGAGAGAATCCGTTCTCGAGCAGTAGTTTCCCTTGTGTGTGTGCGTGCGTGCGCCATGGTTTACCAGTCCCTCAGTCCCCACAAAGGCTCTTTAGTCCAGCGTGACCAGGGCTCGACCTCGGGATCGTGTTCCCATCTGGATTTTTTTTTTCTAATAAAAAGACTAACGAACGGTGCGTTCTGGGCATTTTTCGATTTCGCAATCGTTTTAGGGGGGGCACACGGAAGGATTGTCCGGTACACAAACGGTGTTGTCATATGCGGTGCTTGCTGCGTGCGGAATATCCATTAGCTAATGTGAAAGGCGACGCGAGCGGGGTGAGAGAGGGGGGGATGGATGGATTGGGGATGTTGGAACATCCGTGTCGATTGCGAACTAGGCCATGTCATGTCGTGCTGCTGGCTGGTGCTGATGACGATGATGGTGGATGGTTTGCTTTCCCATGGGTTATGTAGGAGAGGTGAGGAGAAACGTTCCTCTTAAGCAGTTTTTTAATGTTTGGGGAGAGGGGGGAAAAAGCAAAGAGGTTTCGAGGGTTTTGGGCGAATCACGGGGCGGCGGAGGTGCCGCGGGGACAATGCAAGGCACGCACACCCAAGTACAGTACTTTGTAGATCATGGTGGGGTAAAATCGAGGTAACGGAATGGGAAAGTGGACATGGGCATGTTTCGTGCGACCGTCATCTTTCGCATTATTAAAACCATCTATCTACTAACTAGTGTTACATGACCTCGTTGCTATTCCATCAATCGTTCCCGCATTCAACTGCCTGCCCATATCAATGTTCGTGCTAATGCTGAGGTGTCCTTGGTTCGAATGTACAAAGCTGGGGCCGGGGTGGTGACCGTTGCCTAAAATCTAGAGGGGAGGGTTGCGAAACCCACTCGTCTAGCTAATGCCCAGCAGCCATCCAGAGAAACGCCGTCCGTCTAAAAGAGAAAAGGAAAAAAGAGGAAAATAGTCCCAAAGATGCAGAATTCTCGCGCCAATGATGACCCATCGCACCCGCTGAAAAGCTCAATGATCCAAGGAAATAAGGGAAAAAAGAGACAAGGAGATTCCCAATGCCAAATGCCGCCCCAAACGCTATCAAATAATGGTTCCAATTACCCAACCAAGGAAACTCTCGCATGCCTAAAAAAATTATCCGAAACAATCTGCGCTTCGCATCCAAAAAGGAAACAGTTCGCAGGAATTCGACGAGGAAACCGAGGTCGTTGTCGTTGTTGTTGTTGTTTGCAAATTGCCAGGAGGGCTCTTGATGATCCGCTCCACGTTCGCCCGATCGTCGCTCAACCCAAAAGGAATTGTTTGATGTTCAATCGGTCGGCCATTCATGAGAAGTTCTCATGAGACGTAAATCGAGACATGTCGTTCATGCCATTTAGCCACCGCAGCGGGGATCGGGCTCCATCCTCGATTGCTGGGACGCCAAAGCCATTGATTGAGAGCGGCACTGGACGGGAGCGCCTCCGTCTCTTGGGTCGGTCTGTCGGTGTGTGGTCGTGGTCATGCGGTTGGAGATGATGAGCATGATCTGGGTGAAGACGATGTTGTTGGTTGGCTGGTTGGTTGGCTGCTTGTTTGGGTGTGTTGGTGGTGTTGATGTTCTGGGTTGTGGTTGACTTGATGTGGAAGGTGTCTTGGAGGATTGGTTCAAGATATATCAGTGGGTGATTGTGGTGTTTGTATATGTGTGAGTGGGTGTGAGGAGATGTCTTGAATATCAGGTGCCACGCGGGCAGATATAGTAGCCAGAGGCCTGCCACAGGCACCACAGTTTGTAGCTGACTCCCCATGATCCCAGTGAGGCTTTCAGGTACAATCAGAAATTCTTTGCCTTGAAAAAGGCTATGACGTCCCGAATCAGTCGGTCAAGAGATACAAAAGAGAATTACTGCGCCTCTAATGGATACCAAGGGGAACCATTGGCCTCAGCATGGGCAATGGGGAGTCATTTGGGAGGCTGCAACACGTCTAGCGCGGTCGTGAAGGTGTCGGGAGCAAGGGGACGGGGATTAGAGCCGTGGTGACTCTTTTCGGGTTACCGCCCAAAAGGCCTTGGGGAGAGCCCTCCCGCGTCATAGCCACAGCGACCAGGTCACAACACGAGACTGGGCCCAGAAATCTGAGGCTGCAACAGGCAGAAGAGTTTGTTTGAGCCTGTGACTGGTATGAGGGAGTGGTGTTGGAGCGGTGCTGCCTGAGCACAGCCGCACTTGTGGCTTGATTGGGTCGTCGGGCGGTCTCCAAGGCTCTCTTTTCAGGCTCTCCACCACATGTTCACCAGACTGCAGGCCACCCACAGAGCACGGCTACATCGGGCCTTTTTGCTGATGATGATAAAGAGCGCGGGGGTTCCTTTGAAGTCAATTTGCATCTTCTAGTCGTCCACGTCGTTTTGCTGTGCGCAGCTGCGCTGCTTCTGACCGGAAAAGAAAGCAAGCAAGCAAGCAAGCAAGCACAGCCGCCCTCCGGTCGCTGCGCAGATGAACAATATTGCTTCGTGCAAGACGTGCGAATCAACCGTATTGCCAGAACCCCAAGTCTGAGTGCGCCCTCAGTTGAGCACGCATCGTATCCGGTCCAACAAGGGAGAATGATGAAAAGGGTGTTTGCGACTTGTTCGGTCGTCCAGTCTGCAGCGCAGCGCATCACACTCTTCGCTGCCGCTGCGCCATTGTCTTCGTGTAGGCAGGGACGGCGAAAGCGGTTAGCGGGTGCTCGCCCACCAGATTGGTAACATTGGTTGGGCCAGCCCGTTTAGGAAAAAAGGGAATTGAGCACAGTAGAGGCGGGCTTTGGTCGAATGTGGAATGCATCGTGGTTTAAGGTTGCGGGATTGATGAAGGAAAATCAAGTGTTTGCGATGGAAAGGCCGTACTCCAAAAAAATGAGAATATTCAACGTATGCTGGCGGTGGTGTAGGGAAACGTGGTCAGCGTTGTCGACAGTCGTAATGGTCGTGATGGTCGTGAGATGGATAGCTTTTGAGACACTCGTTTTCTACGGCCAAATTTGTTAGTGATGGTCGGAGTATATTGTGGAGGGCCGATGCACGTGGGCAGGAAAGGATGGATGACTTACAGTATCCGTCTCGGTCACCATCGTCGGTAGGGTTTTTGGGACGGCTCTGCATGCTGAGGCCAATCACGTCGAGCTGTGCATCTGAGAGGGACTGGATCGAGCCGAAAAGTACCGGATTCAACATGTTTATGAATGGAGGAAGGCAAATCCGAGACTATGTCTTGCAGATCTAGATGTTGTGCAGATGTATCAGAAATCTGAGCGAGTTTCAATATAGTAACGACAAATGCTTAATATGGATGGTTGAGTCAAGTTGAGCGAAGATGGAGATGAAGCGACTTTGAAGCAGGTACGCAGCACGCAACTTATACTTGAGTACCAGGACAGATGAGATGGATCAGGACTCAGAGTTGGCATCTACTCTACACATGTGTGAATGGATCAATTGGATGATGGATGCCACACACAGCGCTGTCCTTTGGCGGACGGGGCACGCACACGCACACGTACCGCATCGCACCGCACAGGACAGGACAGGACAGGACAGGCAAACATGGCAAAGGAAAGGGCACTCCAACTTCCAAGATAGCATCCAGCACGTACCACTTCCACTTCCACTGACCTCACCGAGCAAAAAATAAGTGAAGCACCAGTCCATTACATTACTCCAGCAGCTCCAGTCAAAGCCCACACGGTGACTGTGTACGGAAGGGACTGCCCGGAGCCCCGTCCACTCGGTATCCCCTGTAGGGGATCCAATCACGCCCAGCTACGTTTCTGCTTCACTCTTCGGTGTCTCATAAGGAGTCGCCTGCGATCAATCCAGATTCCAGTTTCTACGCTGACACACCAAAAGCATGGAGCGGCCCTGTGTACAGTGTAGCGCCGGTAGTGGTGGATTTCCTTCGGGGACCAGCTGGTGGACCGAAAGGGTTAAGGGCCAGCCTCACCTCAAATCGATTGGGTGCGCGGAAGGGCGGCTTTCATGTCTGACACTGCCACGGCTAACCCACGACAGGCCATGTCCCATTCACCGCGCAACGCCCGTCTCCACCACGCTGTACTTGTTTTCTACTTATCCCGTCATACAGGATAGAGGACCCCTTTTGGATCTGGCGACCTGTCGCGGGCCCAGGGCCCAGGGCCAAAGCCAACCAGCTGCCTGCCGGCCAGCCCTACCGTCACGAATCACGATTCACCATTCCGCGGCCCATCGGGAAGCTAGGTTGTTTCGTCCGATGTCAGTCAACGACGATGCATCATCACTTACCGGCGAAACGTGTCGGTCGATCAAGCATCCAGGCACGCGGAGAGTCCTATAGGTGGGCTTCAGAAGCGTAGAGCGACTGATCCAAAACTTGCACAATTGTTGGTAGCCTTGTGGCACTCCCGGCCTGGCCATGACAGCATGGTCCACTACTATCACTCTGTCGACCAGCTGCCACTGTTTCAACCCCTTTTCCCCCTAGACAACAGTGCCCTCTCGTCCAAGGTGCCACTCAACACGCCGCCATTGGCCTTTTGCCTACTTTTCCACAAAATTTACGCGAATGCGCAGACGGTGCCCGTCCACGTTGCTGCGCCTTCGCGCCCTCCAAGGTTGTGTGGGTAGGTAGACAGATGATTCATCGCGGTCACGTTCACGTTGTCAGCCCGGGAAGGCCAAGAACCACTAGAAACTTCACCAGCTTCACCGTCGACGTTCCATGTACCATTGCCAGAAGTCGCCTGGCAGATAGCCTTGCCGCGATGCTACTTGCACTGGAGGGTACTGCCACAGCCTTGCTTATCCCATCCTTTGCTTTTTCGCGCAGGCAGACATTCGTTGTACAGTTGATGTTGTGTTCTTCCTATAGGTAGCCGCATATACAACCCATTCCACGACCACGGCTTGTTGCACAAATACATCGGCTCCGCCCGGTGGTTATCATTCAACAACACGTGATGCGGCTGGAACATTGTCGGTGAAATTACTTCTACGTTGCACGGGTAAAGAGGCGAGGTGGACGTGCTTTGCGTCGTCATGTATTGCCGCCTGTTGGCAGAGAGTATCGTCATGTTGTTTTAAGGTTGGTGGTCTGAGACATGGAGGCTCGGGGCTGTTGGTGGTACTGGTGCTTTGGAAGGCCTATCAAGCTCCCGTGCCATGTGCGTGAAGATCTTCCACGTCCTCCAGATTGACCCAGGGCTGTGCAGGACTTGTTTTACACAGATCTTACCTTTGTACAAACACTGCAAACATTGCAAACACACCTTCTCGTTGACTCCAAGGAACATCGTCCATGTTCGACTTGATGGCACTGAGCAATTCTACGGGCCCGCACACCAACATCAAAATAGGCATCGTCATTTCCACAAATTCGCACCGGATATCCCTGTAGTGCTTGCAGTGACGGACACCACCCGGCGGCTGCAGGGGCATAGTGCGGGGAAGCTGGTACACTACCTGGAGACTACCATGATCAAAATCCCAAATCCTCAATCAAAATTCGCTCCTCGTGCTGTAACATCGACGTAAAAAAGGATGGTTCGATGGACTTATGGACGACGAATTGACCTCTGCGCCGTGGCGTGTTTCTCCTGTTATTGCTGCTTTCGGCTATATACCTATACGCTATCGAAAGATGGCGGCGCCGAATGAGTGCCCGAATCAGTTGAGAGGTTCATAAATTCACTTTAGACGACGTTTTAGCAGTGATCGACCAATCCTGGGTCTCGCAGACTATCCCGTCCCCTCACGAAGTATCGTTGTACTATGTAGGGGTCTAGGCCAGCTGCCTATTGGGTCTCATTTCCACAGCTCTCGGGCTTTACCTTATAACAGAGCATTTCCCCATGGTCAGGAAGGTGCATACGCCTCTTAATTGCAATTCACACTGCCCTCCAAAGTTCAATTGCCTTTCTCTTGTTCACCATGCGCCCCACGGCTACTGCTACAGCTCTCGTTGCCTTGCTGGGCTCCCTCACTTACGCACAGCTGGATCAGTTGCCCAAGTGTGCTGTAAGTGGTCGGGCGGGTTGAAGAGAAGGGTAAACTCGCTAACAAGGAACAGCAAGACTGCTTTGGAAACAGTCTCGGATCCTGCAAGCAGCTCGACTTTAAATGCATCTGCGGAAATGCTACACTGATTAGCAGTCTCTCATGCTGCGTCTCAACCACATGCAACCCACAAGAACAAGCTAGTCAGTGCTCTGCCGTTTCGCGATTCGACAATGTTTACCTTTGTACTAACTACCATGACCTCAAGGCGTTATTCAACTTGCTAGCAGCCTCTGCCAGGCCAACGGCGTCACAGTGCCCACACAAGCATCTTGTGCATCGGGCGCGTCTTCGTCCACATCTGCTCCCTCCGCTTCCGGTAACGGCAGCTCCAACTCCAGCGTCGTCTCTACGACTCCGGCTCGTAGCTCGAGCTCGAACTCTCCAAGTGGAAGCGCGACTCGTGCGGGCGGCAGCAATAGCCCCGCGGGGGGTGTGCCTATGGCCACTGCTGGAGCTATGGGTCTGGCTATGGGCATGGCCGGTATGCTTTTCGCGTTGTAAGGTTGAACCACCAGACCAGATTCAGGGGTACAATATGGTAGTAAAGGATGTCTGAATAAACGTTAGCTATCTTATCTTAGATACATAATCTAATTGGTACATATACATTGTGTGTATGGATGTGACGTGCATGAGAAAGAGCTTCCCCGCGGCTACCGGTCGAAGCTATTGATAACTCACACTCACTCGTGCAGCAGCTGTCGCACATTGCAACAGAAGCAAATCTGCCGTTTGCGAATGCAAGATTAGAAACGCTGCAATCCCAACAAGTCGACGTTGAAACAAAAGTGAGATGACGCTGGAGGCTTGACTTGACCCACTTGCTGCTCGCGCGCCCGTCCGCTTTTGCAGGGCCTAAGATACCCCATGCGTCCGACGGTCCATCCCACCTGAGCCCTCGCGAACAGCCAGCCCTGGACGCACACCTCACACTCACCACGCCCACACGAGGCGGTCACACGGCCACCCGGAAAATGGACATACGGCATTGGCAGTAACTGAGAAGACGCCGACAAACTCGATTCTAGCCATGGCGACGCGGTCCAACTTCAAGCGGGCGGTGGTGCCTGGGAAGCACAATGCTCTGGCGGCGCTGCACAACGCATCGCTGGTGGAGGACTCGAAAGCTGTGCTACCAGCAGGTATGGCCGCTCTCCCACGTTAGAATATAACATATGGTGCGTGTTGTTAATGGCCATGTAGAGCTCATCAATACAATCCTCGATTACCTGCCTGTCCCCGACATGTTCAGCTTCGCGCGAACCTCGAAACGCATGCTGGAGATGGTATACGACGATACTCGATGGATACAGAGGCTCAAGAGCATGGACTGCTGGAATGAAGTGGAGGCGAGGAAGAGGTTCGAAGATATCATGCGGAGAAAAGAGGAGGCACGGCGGGCAGAGGAAGCGCGTAGATCAGGGGTCGCTCTGCCCGGCGGAGCGAATGGACTTGCACCGGCCGCTGCGCAAGGGAGAGCCAGCACCACGCTTTTCGATGCTGGAGTTGAGGAGGAGAAGCAAAGGAGATCGGTGGACGATCGAGGGAGGCCTAGAGCGGGAACGTTGGAGCGTGGGTTCGACGATATGGTGCTACAGCCATCCGCAACGGCGACGTCCCCCACTGTACAAGCGTACACGATTGATCCGCAATTGGCGCTGAAGGTCATTTCGCAGGCCAAGTCTATCCGAGGAATGGCTCGACGGGAGTACGGGAAGATCTACGGGGCTTTGGCACCTTACTACTTTGACCTCGCTCGATCACAAAGTCACACTGATCCTATATTGTTTCGGACGTATCGCGATCCCGAACAACAAGCTGTTATGCTCGCTCAGCTGAAGATATTCGCGAAGAGCGATTTCGCCCAAGGTTGGAATCAGCGTGAGCAGAGGCTCGATACAATGATGGGTATCTTTGAGAACGCCGCGCTTCGTGAATTCGAGCAAGGGTACGATTTTAAGGACTTCGACGGACGGATGAAGAGATATGCGCATGTTCTCGTTTCTTTGAACGGGGGTGCAGCCGCCATTGACTCCTTCATCCATAACCACCCACTGATGCTGGAGAAGGAGAAACTGGGGAATCCCGCTGACTGCATACGGGCGGCAGGCCATGGCAACATCTCGCTTCAACCTTCGCTGGATTTCTTCAAGGGGCTGGCTGTCACTTTGAGTGAAGAAGCGGCTTTGATTGACCGTGTGTTTCCTCCGTCTGTGGATATCATGCTGCCCTTCCTTGAACGCGTTGCGGAAGATGTCATCTCCGAGTATATCACGCCTTTGTTCGATGAGGCGCATGATGTGAGCATAGATGTCTATCTAAAGGCTGTGTCTGGAGTGCTGGACCAAGCACTGCAGCTGGCCATATCTATACAACCTACACGGGCTTCACGTCCGGACTTCAAGGACGAGGCTATGCGCATCATTTATCGCTGTTTCGAGCAGCATGTCGATCTGTACCTGCAAGAGGAAACAGACTACTTCAAACGGAGAACAGCGGCGGAAGTGGATGCATGGGAGAAGCGATTAACAGACGAAGAGCAAAACACTGAATCGTTCTTCATGTCGAATGTTAGTCGTCAAGCTGCTAAGCGCGACTTCATGTCATCGTTTAAGAAAGTGGTCATGGCACCTGTCAACGTGCTCCCCACGTTCGGAACAACTAGCACCCCCAAACCCGCATCTACTGGAACGACATTGAACGGTAGCACTCTGAATACGCCTTCACGATCTACGACTCCTGTTCCCAGTGAACGTTCGGCATCACCGCAGCCCCTGGAAGCCCCCACCTCAGAGCTTGCTGCCAAAGCCGCCATCATGAACTCCCGTCTCGAAGGGATCCGCAGTTTGTTCAGCATTGAAGTAGCTTTGAACCTTACCCACACCTGCAAGTCGAGTCTCGAGAGGGCAGCACGTTTCGTGAGACTCGGAGGACAGTCAGGCGAAGAGGCCAAAGAACAATGCGAACTCATGTTCATCAGCCTGCTCCAAACCCTAGGAGGCCGACACATGAAGCCCGGGTTCGACAAAGCCGTCAACCACATGGCGGCATACAAGCCCCGCGAAGTCACCGACCACAGCAAAGAAGGCGTCGCCCCTCTCGTCGCCTTCCTCGAGCTCGTCAACGTCGGAGACCTAATCCAACAAATGGTCGAAGTCTTCTACCTACAGGAACTCGTCGCGGCCAAACTAACCGACCAAGACGACTTCCTCAGCCCGGCGGCCAAGGAAAAGAAACGCTTCGAGCAGATGCTCGACGAGCGCGTGGCGGCGGGACTCAACAAAGGCATCGACGTGCTCATGGACGAAGTAGAATACATCTGCGGCAGCATGCAACTCCCTACCGATTTCAACCCCGTGGTCGGCCCCAACGGCATCGCGCAGGTGTTTGATATTGGACCTAGCCACGCCGCAAGGAGGATCATCGCCATGGTGTCGTCGCACACGAGCATGCTGGTCGGCAGCACGGACAAAACGGTGTTGGATGTGTTTAACCAGGAAGTGGGGTTGAGGCTGTTCACGGCGCTGTGTAAACACCTCAAGCGGCAGAGGATCAGCGTCGAGGGCGCTATCAAATTGATCAGGTACGGTTTCCCCATCTCACATCTCACATCTCACATCTCCACAAATTCATTCCAAAAAACCCCCAACCAACCAACTCGCTAACCTTCCCCCCTCCCCTTCCCAACAGCGACATGAACGCATACAACACTTACATCACCTCCCTCCGCAACAAATCACTGACGCAGTACTTCGCCGCGCTCCGCGAAATGTCGCAAATCTACCTCATCGACCCGAAGAACGCAAAGGAGATTGCGACCATCATCGCCGACTCGGATCGGTACCACGGCATCTTTCGAGCCGAGGAGGTGTATGAGTTTGCGGAGAGGAGGGCCGATTGGTATCAGATCAAGGGCGCGGTGGAGAAGCAGATGTATGGGGTTGGGTGTGGGGTTATGTGAGGGTTGTTTATATGGTTGGGATGGTTGTTTATTTACTTTGTTTCGACATCATCGATATACGTGGAATGGGTTGAAAAGGTTGTGTACATATGTACTTATTAAGTACGGTATGGTATCCTCCTTCATCATACATACATACTCTCTCGATACTTAAATCAACCTCCCGACTTCTGAAATTAAAATGGATATACGAACTTACTTCTTTGAAAATGGAGGGGAAAAGTTTTTTTCTTCTTAGACATGAGAGCAAAACTTGATTAATAAAATAGTAGCGTATATGCTTAAAAAGGTAACATCATTTCTTTAATTAAGTTTGCGTGGCTATGACTAGGTACTTCTTGAGGTTATATGGCTATGTATTTATTAAGTCTGTTTCGAAATGATGGGAGTAAGAGTAATAGAAGGTGTGCGCGCGAATGTGAGTTTTGTAGGGCATTGGTGGATTGATGTTATGGAGGATCGATCTTGTATAAGTTTAGTTGGGGTATGTTTTGGGTTGGATAGATAGATACCTAGGTAAGTAAGCTTAGTTATATGTATGCGTAGTTAATTGGTTGTGAAGGTTTTAACTGAGGTCGCATTGGAGGACCGTATATTTACGTGTGTTTAAGCTTGTTTTGTTTTGTATGTTTTGTAGATTGGTTAAATTGAAAAGCGATCAAAAGGGTTGATTGAGAATTGCAAACAGCTGAAGAAAGAAAAGCATTGTATTCTATGTTGATAGTAAAACAATTAAACTGTCATATTAATATAAAACTTTCCTTGCTATTGATGATTCCTTAGTTATGCACCGCGCACCGCACGCCGAATTTGAATTCTGAGATGGACACAAATGCAGACAAATCAATTGATGTCGAAAATGGTGGCTGGGCTGGGGGGAATCCAAACGACGACGACGGACGCTCGGACCAAGCGATTGACCGATCAATTGACGTGCCTTGAGCCCAGCAAGCCCATCAAAACCAACGTCCGTCTTACAAAGGTAGGTAGCGTGTGAGTTTGGTTGGGAGAGGGGAGAGAGAGAGCAAAACAAAAGCCAGACTTTTCAATGCAAACGCTTTTTGATCTTTGTTTCTGAACTTTTTCTTTCCCTAACTAACTACACATCTCGTTCGAAACGTTTTGTGAAGGGTGTGATTTGTGTGCACGGGAACGCAGCTTGCCGCAAAAAGCCCTTTTTGTTGTTTGAACTCGCCAGCCTCATTAAAGCGCCCCCTCCCGCGCGCGCACACGCACAGGCAACGCAACGTCAACGTCTTTTTTGTTGCCATCGTTCGGTGGTTCCTCCCTAGTTTCGCTGTTTGTTTGGACAAGGTTTTTTTTGGTTTTGAGGAGACTGGCTGTCTGTCTAGGTATCGATCTGACCATCTGGCTGTCTGTCTGTCTCGTCTCCCCGCACACACGGTACGGTTAACTTTGCGGCAAGGAATATATTCCTGGGCCCTGGGGTCTGGTCTGTACGTTACTGTACTGTTTGCTGGGATCCAAGGTACAAGCGGTACGGCTACGGTTACGGTGCATCGGAGACCCCACTAAAACTACTCTACCGTATTGCACGCGCGCGCCGTGTCTTGTCTGAGACGATCCATCTCCAACATTGATCCATCATCATCGGAGAGCTCAAGTGTCTCTCACTTGTCTTGTCTGGCCCGCCCGTGGTCGGTCCTCTTACCCTTCTGTCAACCTCATCTCTCGACATCTCTCTCTCTCTCTCTTTCTCTTCTTGGACTCTTGACTTTGTTTCCGCACTCCGACAACATCATCTGCCGCTAGAGCACCCAGCAAGTACAGCGCAACACAGCACTGTACATCACCACATTCAACCAGTTACACCGTGACTGCTCACTTGGTACGTCGAGGCCTGACGTGCATCGGGCGCACATCCGACGCGCTGCTGACCCTCCCATAGCTACACAATCACCCCTTCCATACACCTATACTGCGACTGTGCCTGTATCCGACGCCTACACGTCGCAGCCGTTTTGCGCCCCGGCCATCTCACCTCCACTTCCGCAAAGAGCTGCAGCTCCGCCAGCAACCATGGCTGGTGAGTGTGCGCCCCGCTTGCTGCTGCTCATTCTTGATCCACATTACTGACCGTTGCCATTCGCAGCTCTGTCTCCGCAGACCAGCCAGAGATATTCCGCCATAATTGACAGCATTCTTGCCAACAGCGACCTCAACACAATCTCCGCCAAGCGCATACGAAAAGGCCTCCAGGAACGCCTCGATCATGACATCTCGGATCAAAAGGTTCGTTCCGCCCCCAATTAGCCATCTTCACCGCAGAACTAGTGCTGATTTGATTTGCTCGCCCACAGAATGCCATCACCGACCTGATAATGCTCCGGTTCGACCGGTTCAATGCAGCTCAGAATGGCGTCCCGGAATCCGAGCCTCCAGTCACCAGCGTCGAAGCCCTGCCCACCACCAACGGCAATCACACTTCCCCTTCCAAAAAGCGCGGCACCACCGAAGACGACGAGTCTGCCCTCTCCGAACTCGAGAATTCCCCGCCCAAGAAGAAATACAAGAAAGTCAGGACCACAGAGGACGAGGATGCGGCATTCGCTGCCAAACTGCAGGCGGAGGAGAATTTGAGGGGTAGAGCGCGGTCGACGCGGGGTGGTAATACAAAGAAGAAGGCGCCGATTCAGAAGCAGAAGAAGACCAAGAAAAAGAGCTCGAACCGCGTCAAGGATGAGGATGATAGTGATATTGGGAGTGGGAGCGGTGCCGAAAAGAAGAGTCCTAATCGCAAGGGAGGCTTTCACGTATGTGTTCAGCGGACATTGAGTACCGATGACAAAAAGGTGGCAGCGATTGCCTGTACTGACAACATGACCGTAGAAACCGATGGCGCTTTCGCAACCCCTCTCCGACCTACTGGGTGAGACACAGGTGAGTCTTTCTTCTCATAACCAAAATCACCCTCTTGACCCAGTGAAACTGACATATCCCCCTCCACAGCTCTCCCGCCCGCAAACCGTCAAGAAAATTTGGGAATACGTCAAAATGAACGACCTGCAGGATCCCAACGACAAGCGCCAAATCCGCTGCGACGATGCCATGCGTGCCGTATTCAAGCAGGACCGCGTCCACATGTTCACCATGAACAAGATCCTCAATCAAAACCTCTACGCTGTAGATGAGATTGTGGAGTAGAGCTAATTGTTTTTTTGGGGGTGTAAAAAGAGGGACATGAACAGTCTGATTCTTTTTCCCCCTTTGGGACTTGCAGGTTGCACACCACCATGACACTCAAGGCGTGTTTGGAAATATGGCCTCATTGCTATCACATGACGGGAATGACGATGCTCAACATCACTACTGTCACCCACTGCCATCATCATCATCATAAGCCTCATCCCGCACCTCAGTCTTGCTACATGCGTTGGTTTCCCCGCATTCCCATGTACCCCTCTAGATATCGTGCACACTCTTGACTTTTTCCACCCTTGTCTCTCTGCTCCTCCCTCCAACCTCTCATCACTACTTCTACTACTATCCATCAGCATGGCGTGGCGATTCCAGGCGTTCTTCTTCTTCTTCGTTCTCCTCATTCACATTTCCCATATCATCCATCACATTATATTTCACCCGTCTCATCTATGTACTCATCAAATCAATTAGTCGAATGTCAAATGTCCCGTAGAGGGAACAAGCAAAAAAGGTACTCTTTTTTTTAGTGCGAGAAGGAGGAGCGGAGGTTATAGTGGGAGAATGAAGGAGGGACTGGAAGTTGGGTTTATAACTAAAAGAGAGAGAGTTTGAGTGTATGAAATGAATTGAAATGACTTTATTATACGTTATCCGCTGTGTCGATTGTTGTGATTTTATTGGTTGGTGAATTTGTTCGCGAGGGGATGGGTCGTTGGTGTATGGATGGCATGTGGGTTTACACTGTACGTTGTGAGATTATCTACATTAACATTTGATTTAGCGATCAATTGTTCCATCTGAAGCAGGAACAAAGAAAACACAAGCCTGATTTCGGATTGGAGATCTGACCAGCGCACCGCCACACTTACGTAATCGAACTTTGCGGCGGCACACTGGAATTTCGTCAAGAAAAGACGCGACCAACCCCACCACTCCGAAAAGCAACAAAACACCGCATCCAACATGGCCACCGCATACGAGAACCTCCCCATGGAGGACGACGAATTCGACGAGTCTCAAGTCGATTTTACCGACATCGAAGAGCAATACCAGGTGCGCCTAGACGAGGGGTTGGACGCTTTCGTGGTCGTCGATGGCCTGCCCGTGGTGCCCGAGGACAGCAAGGGCAAACTGGTCAAGTTCATTCTGAGGAAATTGAACACAGTGGGTAGAGTCAAGGATGACGGCGTGCATATGCCCGTCGGCGAAGACGGCAAGACGGAAGGGTATGTTGTTTTGATAGTAGAGAAAATGTGAGATGCTTATTGCGGGTGTAGATATGCTTTCGTGGAATACAACGCCCCCAGCGAGGCCATCGCCGCTGCGAAGCAGCTCCATCTCACTGCGCTAGACAAGAAGCACACCATGCTCGTGAACAAGCTCACCGACATTGACCGCTACGGACGCGAGGGCCGCATTGAGGAAGAATATACCCCGCCTCAGATCGAGCCGTTCCAGCAGAACGAGCATTTACGTTCGTGGCTCGGCGATCCCGAGGGTCGTGACCAGATGGTCATGTTCCGTGGAGAGAAGGTCGGTGTTTTCTGGAACAACAAGGAGGATGCGCCGGAACCGGTTGTCGATCGTGAGAACTGGACCGAGTCGTTTGTGCAGTGGTCACCCCAGGGAACTTTCCTGTGCTCGATACATGCCCAGGGTGTGCAGCTGTGGGGTGGAAAGCAGTGGAACAGGCAGAAGCGGTTCGCACATCCCGGCGTTAATCTGGTGGATTTCTCCCCCGGCGAGAATTACTTTACCACCTGGTCACATCGTCCCCTCCAGGTGGACGAGAACCACCCCGTCCCCACCCTGTCGCTCGAGGAAGATGGCAAGAACTACATCATCTGGGACATCGCGACTGGCAAGCCTCTTCGTTCGTTCGCTACTCTGGATGTGCCCACATCAACAGACGCCGAGGGTAACCCGGTGAAGAAGAAGATGCAGTGGCCTACGTTCAAGTGGTCGGCCGACGATAAGTACGTTGCTCGAATGACCCAAGGCCAATCCATCTCTGTGTACGAACTCCCCCGCATGAACCTCCTGGACAAGACTTCGGTGAAGATCGAGGGTGTGATGGACTTTGAGTGGGCGCCTGCCACTCCCAAGCGTGACGGTGTCAAGACGTACGAGCAGCTCTTCTGCTACTGGACTCCCGAACTCGGCAGCAACCCGGCCAAGGTCGGTCTCATGTCCATCCCCTCCAAGGAGATTGTGCGTACGCGAAACCTCTTCAACGTCTCCGACGCCAAGCTCCACTGGCAATCCGAGGCCGCGTACGTGTGCGTCAAGGTCGACCGCCACTCCAAGTCCAAGAAGTCCATGGCCACCAACCTGGAGATCTTCCGCGTCAAGGAAAAGGGCGTGCCCGTCGAAGTCGTGGATTCCATCAAGGATACCGTCATCAACTTCGCCTGGGAGCCCAAGGGCAACCGTTTCGTGCTGATCACCACGGGCGAAATCCCCGCTCAAAGCGCAGTACCTCCCAAGACAGCAGTGTCCTTCTTTGCCCCCGAGAAGATCAAGGGTGGAGGTGTCGGCAACTTCCGTCACATCCGCACCGCAGACAAGAAGAACAGCAACGCCATCTACTGGTCGCCCAAGGGCCGCTTCGTCGTCGTCGCGACCCTGCAGTCGCAGCAGTCCTTCGACCTCGACTTCTGGGACCTCAGCTTCGAGAAGCCCAAGGACGATGCCGAGAAGGGCGAGAAGGAGCTCCACGCCAACCTCCAGCTCATGGCCACGGCAGACCACTACGGTGTTAGTGACATCGAGTGGGACCCGTCAGGCCGCTATGTCGCTACTGTGGCATCCGCCTTCCGTCACCACGTAAGTCCCATCCTTTTACAAACCCTCCACAAGAAAAAAAAAACAAAGTCTAAAAACTAACAACATTTCTTCCCTATAGATGGAAAACGGCTACCACCTCTACGACTTCAAAGGCACGCTCCTCCGCGAAGAAGCCATTGACCGCTTCAAGCAACTCATCTGGCGCCCTCGGCCCGCAACCCTCCTCTCCAAGGAAGAACAAGCCGAGATCCGCAAGAACCTCCGCAACTACAGCAAAGCCTTTGACGAGCAGGACACGGCCAAGAAGAACACGGCCGACAAGGCCGTCATCGAGAGCCGCAGGAGGTTGCTTGAGGAGTGGAACGCGTGGCGCGAGAGCATGCGGCTCATGCTTGAGGAGGAAGGCGCCGAGATTGAGCTCAACGATGGGAAGGTGCTTAGGGATGTCGATGGCGAGGTTGAGGAGATTGAGGAGATTGTCGAGGAGATTATTGAGGAGAGTGAGGAGGTGATTTCGTAGGTTGTGTGGGTTGAGTTGGAGAGTTTACTTATGTAGTTTTTTTCTCTTTCCCTCCCCCACGTTTGAACTACTGAAGTACTTACTTACCTAACCGCGCGATATAACGGGGGTATGAAACTTTTGTGTGTGTGTGTGTGTGTGTGTGTCTTTGTGCTTATGTGTGGTTCTTCTTTTCTTTTCCTTTCGTTGCGTTACATACATATGCATACATGCCCATCCCATCCCATTTCATGCCTTTCCCTTTCCCCTTACCCCAAAAGCAAAGCAAAAAATCAAAACATGACCAAAGCAAAAACATTCAAAAAAAAAAAAACAAGTAGTAAAAACTTTTTAACCCACCTTAACCACCTTACCACCTTTTTTTTTCGGAAGGTAGGTACCTAACTATAAACGGTTTGTCTGTTGGGGGTAAAACTTGAAACAAGACTCGCTTCGCATCAATCATCCTACATGTACACGCACTGCGCGCGCGCGCGCGCGTATATCGTAGATGACTTTGGTAGGGAGCGGGCGGGCGGGCGCGCGTGGAGTCGGACCGGGCGGTTAGTCGATACATACTGTGTGTCTGGACGGTTCAGTTGGATGGCTGTCTGTCTGTGTTGATAGTTACTGCTGGTTAAATATTGAAATGCAGAAGATTTCATTCTATAAACTTTGGGCTCTGGGGGTGGAGCTTGAGAAAGCCAAAGGGAAACCACTCCACAGCTACTACATGTAAGTTAGAACCATTAGAGTTGCGAGATGCGGAGCGGCATCTGGAATGAGATGCCGTCACACCCAGCCCGGGTCCAAGTTAGTTCCAAGGCAGAAGTCGATTTGCGGTGGCTGGGTTGTCAGGCTGGGGGCCATAATTGGGTTTGATCACGGCCTCTTAACCACCACCCACTTTGTCAGCGTTCCTCTTCCTTTCGTTTATATAACTCTCTCAGCCCGCGCGCTGCGCTCGTGTTCCCAAAGGTTTGCGATTTCGTTCCCTCCTCCTCCTCCTGACCTGACAGTTTGTGGGCGCAGCGAGTTTGTTCTTCCACACACACTCCAATCCATCAATCGGTGTATATATAGAACCCACCCTTACTCTCTCGCTCGCAACGGAACACCCACCACCACAGATCGAACGGATCGGCGCACGAATCACAGCCTGATCGCATTCCCAACCACAAAACACCACCACTTCCCCCGAACCACACACACGCGCGCGCGCAAACACCATGTGTCTAGTCAAAGTGCGGCAAGAAGAAGAGGTCGTGGTGCCGTACCGCCGCGTGGTGCGCCGCGACCCATCCCCGCGCCGGCGCTCCCACCAGTCCATCCGCCGCATCTCGCGCACCGAAGTCATCCACGAATCGCCGCGGCCCTCAGCCTCGTACATTGCCGTCCCAGCACCCAAACCTCTCGCCATCCCCGCGCCACAGCCCGCGCCCATCTTCTACGAACAACCCGCCCCTGCACCTCCCCCGATCCATCACCACCACCAACCCCACCACCAGGAGCAGCGCGCGGCGCACTACGTCGAAGTCAGCCCGCGTAGTTCGTACAGCAGTCACTCTCCCAGTCGCGCAAGCGACTACGTGATCCATGAGCAGCGCGAGTACAGAAGACAGCAGCGTAGAGATTATAGTCCCGAGGACAGGAGCCCGAGGTACGAGCACTTCCGCTATGTGGAGGGTCCCGAGAGCGAGCGGTATGAGCGGAGGAGGAGCAGGAGTCGTGTGAGGGAGAGGAGTCTTAGTCGTGGGCCTGCGGATTATGGCGAGAGGGTTACGAGGGAGAGGGTTAGTGTGCATGTTGGGGATGGGAGGAGGAGTCGGGATTACAGGGAGTATCGGTAGGGGGGTGTTGTCAGGGTTTTTTTTTGGTTCAGCATGAGCGAGGCGTTGGGTAGGTTTGATGAGTTGATGATTTATTTCTGGAGCCATGTGCATAGTACATGAGTGTGTGTGTGTGTATCTTTCTATGTATGTATGGCTTGGGAGTTGATCGTTATGGCCTTTTTCTTCCACTTATTCAATTTTTCTTCTTCTTCTGTGGTTAAGTGTTTCCTAGATGGTTACAATCCATCCACCTTGTTTACTTTTTCTCCATGGACAAATAAATAAATAAATAAATATTGGAAGCTAGCATTAGCTTACATTATGATGTCAGTCAAAGTGATTTCCATACATACGTAATGTAACTAAACCCCAGATGCAGCCCTGAATAAAAATACTAGGCGAGGGGCACCAACGACAAATTTCCAATTAGACAGGGAAACTTTGTACGAATAGCCCCAGCGCAATGGGACCAAGAAACTCTTCGAGGCACATTCAATGCTGATCAGGCAGCAGAATCATCTTTGTCAGCCCACACACACACACACATACACGAGGCTGGGGACAAGTGATAATCTCTCCACAGTCACTGTGAAACTAACAGCGTTCCCACATGCCATGCTGATCCGCCCTCCTACCACATGCTCCACGCATGCACAAAGCTGAACCCGCACGTGCTGTCATATTCCCACCTTCACATCATCCACAACCAGAAGAAGAAGAAAAACCAGAACACACTCAACACGCCATTGCTGCCCGACCCTCCAACAACCCTCTCTGTCCTTGCCCGGGCGCCGGTCGGTCATGCCTGAACTGACCTCACCTCTCTCCTCCGACCACCTTGTCCGCACCCGCCGCCGACAATGTCCATCCGCATCTTGATCAAAGACTACCCGCACCGCGCGATTGTGCTGACGACGCCCACGCATGCCCTGATCCTCCGCCACTCGCCCACCTCGGTCGACTCTTCGCACAATGGCTCCAGCACGAGCCTGGCGTCCAACGGTTCCGCCGCCGCCCGCTGTATCGTCTCCTTCGCCGACATCCAGTCCACCGACCTCTCGTCCTACCGCCCCATCCCCAGCGTCACCGCGCACGGCACCCTGGGACTAATCACCGTGAATGGCGATGTGTTTCTCGTCGTTGTCAACGGCTCGCGGAAAGTCGCCGACGTGCGGCCCGGCGAAACCATACAGCGCATTCATTCCGTTGGGTTCTACTGTCTGAACTCGGCAAGCTACGACAGCTTACTAAACGATGAAGTGAATCCCTACCCGACCGACACGGTGGACGAGGAGGGGTTTGAAATGGGGTTTGGCAAGGGCAAGAGCGAGGGTGCGGGCGGTGTGCTGGAACACCCGTGTCTGGCGCTCAAGAAGCTGCTGAGCGGCGGGAGTTTCTACTACAGCGGCGACTTTGACCTCACGAGACGCCTGCAGGAGCGATCCACCGACGCCGCTACCGTCTCGATTGACAGTCTGGACGCCGGCTTCTTGTGGAACTCGTACATGATTCAGCCGCTGGTGGATTTTCGGTCGAGGTTGGCCCCGCGGGAGAAGCAGGCGCTGGATCATTCGGGGATCCTGACGAGTGCCATTCGCGGATTCGCACTTACGATTACGGTGCCGAGCTCGTCGAGTCCGATTCGGTCGCCGCGGTCCGGCCTGCCGTCGTCCATGACGCTGATTTCGAGGCTGTCGTGTCGAAGAGCCGGGACGAGGTTCAATGCGCGAGGCATAGACGACGATGGGAACGTCGCCAATTTTGTCGAGACGGAAACGGTCTTTTGGGCTCCTACCGGATTGTGTTTCTCGTACACGCAAGTGCGAGGTAGTGTGCCGTTGTTCTGGGAGCAAGCGACCGGTTTGCTACCGGGGCAGCAGAAAATTACGATAACGAGGTCGCCTGAGGCCACGCAGCCAGCGTTTGATAAACACTTTGAGAATCTGGAATTGAGCTACGGCGCACTTCATGTGGTTAATCTGTTGAGCAACGAGAAGCAAAACGAAATCGATCTGTCGAATCGGTACCGGCACCACGTGAGAAACAGTCCGCTGAACAATGGCGGGGATAAGAGTTCAAGAGAGCATGAGCTCATCAAGCTCACCGAGTACGACTTCCACGCTGAAACGAGAGGCCCGGGAGGTTACGAAATGGCGAGCATGATTTCGCAGTGGATACAAGGTTCCGCAGACAGTTTTGCTTATACACTCCTGGAAGAGGTGGAAGAACATGTGCGGTCGAACGGACAGGATTACGTCGTAAAACGACCCGCCACGATTTTACAGCAAGAAGGCGTTTTCCGAACCAACTGTCTGGACTGCTTAGACCGAACGAACCTGGTTCAAACCATCATCAGCAAGATGGCCCTGGAGCTGTTTTTCAGCCATAGAGGTCTACGCCCGAGCCAGGATTTCTGGGCCAGGCATTCGAGCATGTGGGCAGACAATGGCGATGCGTTATCCAGGATCTACGCTGGTACAGGTGCGCTGAAATCATCATTCACCCGACACGGGAAGATGTCGTTGGCGGGTGCTCTTGCAGACGCGCGGAAGAGCGCCACGAGGATGTACATCAACAATTTCGCCGACAAGGGTCGGCAGAATACTATAGACATGCTGCTCGGTCGATTGATGGGTCAGGCCCCTGTCCATCTCTACGACCCGATCAACGATTTTGTCGTCGCGGAGCTGACGAGGCGCTCTGCGGAGTACGCGGAAACGGAGGTCATACACATGCTCGTTGGCACCTTCAATTTAAATGGAAAGACAAACGGTCTCCACGATGACCTCTCGCCGTGGCTATGTCCCGATGTGGATCCCTCCCAGCAGTGTCCGGAGATTGTGGCGGTCGGCTTCCAGGAGATTGTCGAGCTCAGCCCGCAGCAGATCATGTCGACTGATCCCGCGAGACGTCAGGCTTGGGAGGCGGCGGTGAAGAATTGTCTGAATCAGAATGCGGCGAGGCATGGTAAAGACGAGTATGTCTTGCTGAGGGGTGGACAGCTGGTTGGCGCGAGTTTGTCTGTTTTTGTGCGAGCAGGCTCATTGAAGCTGATCAAGAATGTGGAGGGGAGTTTGAAGAAGGTATGCATTCCACTTTTGGCTTGTATGATGGTATATGCTAACGATTGCAGACGGGAATGTCGGGCATAGCTGGAAACAAAGGCGCAGTGGCTATTCGTATGGAGTATGCAAACACTTCGATATGTTTTGTCACGGCCCATCTCGCGGCTGGGTTCGCAAACTATGAAGAGCGGAACCGCGATTACAGGACTATCAGCCATGGGTTGAGGTTCCAGCGGAACCGCTCAATCGAAGACCATGATACGGTGGTGTGGCTGGGTGATTTTAACTACCGTATCGGTTTGAGCAATGAGAAGGTGCAAAAGCTGTGTCATGTCGGTGATCTCGAGACGCTGTATGAGAATGATCAAGTATGTCAAACTCGCTCTAAAGATCCAAGTAAATGGGGTACTAATTTCCACCCAGCTCAACCTCCAAATGGTTGCCGGATTGACTTTCCCTTTCTACAGCGAAGCCCGCATAACTTTTCTCCCAACCTACAAGTACGACATCGGCACCGACACCTACGACACTTCAGAAAAGGCCCGCATCCCCGCCTGGTGTGACCGCGTCCTCCGCAAAGGTGACAACATCCGGCAAATCCACTACGACGCTGCACCTCTCCGTTTCTCCGACCACCGTCCCGTATACGCCACCTTCCAATGCCGCATCAACAAAATCGACGAGAAGAAGAAGGAACTCCTCAGCCAGGAGATATACAGCAAGAGGCGGGAAGTCGTAGGAGATGTCAGGGCAGGAGACGGCATCGACGAAAGCGACGACGAAGACCTCCTTGGCTACGAGAGCGTCGAACCCGGCTTACCGCCCGCGAGTTCAGACCGCAGGAAATGGTGGCTCGACAACGGCCTGCCCGCGCGCTCACGCGTGCAAGCGCCCTCCAACGACCACTTCCCCAACCCAAACAAGCCCAGCAACCCCTTCACGCCATCCCCGGAGCCCGACTGGGTCGAGATCAAGCAGATGAGCTTGTCTCAAAAACCCACGCCCCCGCCAGCAAGAGGGACAGCGAGGGCACGTACGCTCGACTTCAACAACCCTTCCCCATCCCTCACCACAGCATCAGGTCGTCAACCCCGCAAACTCGCCGCACCCCCCTTCATGCCCAGCACCTCCAACAACTCGACAACCTCCATCTCCTCCTTTGACAACTCTCCCTCCAACGGAGCGCTCAAACGCGCAACCTCATCCGCCTCCACACACTCCCTCCCCCCTAACCTCCACCGTCTCCCACCCCGTCATCCCCTCCAAACATCCTCAACCTCCTCCCAACAACAACAACAACCCTCCGCATCCACCCTCTCCAAAGAACTCACCCGCAAACCCGCGCCCCCAATCCCGAGCAAGAAACCCGCCCTCCAATCCTCAACCTCTTCCACCACCACCACCACGCGCGAACCTCCTCCTCCACAGAGATACCGCGACTCGCCCTCTCCCCCTCCTCCCCCCTCCTCCTCAACAAGACCCCAAATCCCACCGCCTCGACGCAGCATGGCCGCACCACCCCCATCATCGTCCTTGGACCGAAACCCACTCATCCCTTCCTTCTCCTCCTCCTCCTCCTCCTCCAAACCCCCACCACCCCGACATGCACCTCACCAACAGAGAAGAACGATGGCACCACCCCCAACGAACCTTTTAGACTTGGACGATGATGATTATGATGATGAAAAACCACCGCTGCCGCCTAGGACGGGTACGGCAACCGTGAATTTGATGGATGATGATGCTGGTGCTGGCATGGTGGGGGTTACGGCTGAGGGGAGGGGCGATTTGAGGGGGTGGGAGGTTTTGAGACCGGTTTGAGTGAGTAAATGAATCAAGGGATAGTTGGGTACAGTGGAGTGGAGTGGATGTAAAGGTGTGGTGAGTGGTCCGCGTTTTGGGATTGGGGATTGGGGATTTCGTGGTGTGTGTGATGGGTTTGGGGATTTTTTGGGGGGAATTATGTACGTGCTAGGGAATAAAGTAAGAGTGTGTAACGAGTTAATGAACAAAAAAAAACTCATTCACTCATGCATATTTTGAAATGGCGAAATGTGAAATGCAATATACCATTGATAATATAGCTAACGTTACCTACTTACTCTATTTTCAAACTATAAAACCGCCGCCCCGGGGGGGGGGTGGTCAACCGGTTCGGTCCGGACTTAAAAACGTTATGTAGTTCCTTCCTATACCTAAATTATCTATCTATCTATATTGCGTGTGCGTGCGTGTGTGTCTGTGTTGAAGAAAGATACATAAATACTCTCTCGACTTTATCACTCCCCATTCCTTTCTCTTCTTCTCGCCACCCATTCATTCATTCATTAATTGCCACTTGGGATTTCTATCTGTAACTACCTTACCTTACCTACCTTACCTACCCCCCTTTTTGTGTCTGTCGACTTACCCTAAAAGGATGCAGCGTATAATATTAAGAAGTAAATCTTTTAAAGTAGTAATCAAGAATAACGTATAAAATACTCTTATAGTAGCTAGAATAGAGGACGGTAGGGTAAACAAAAACCGCTACTATTATTTAAAAGGTGCCAACTATAAAATGCCATCTATCCCAAAAGCATCCTTATCGCCTCCAGGGCAAAGGTGTAGCAGGAGCGGGTCAGCCATCCTCCCTACTATAGGTGGCAATTTACCACTACTACACCCTGTGGCGATAACAAGTCCAGTAGAGGTACACTCTCTAGAGGTACTCTTCTTGTACAATAATAGTCATATCAACATTCCCTCTGCGATTTAGTCTACTAAAGCGTAGGTGTATTCTATTCTAAAACACGTGAAAATACAGGCTAAATTTACTGGATTTTAGAATTAATTGCACTGTATTCAGAGCCTTCTAAATCAGGTAATCAGGTGAAACCCCAACTTTTTTTGACACTTGGGGTGGCCCTGTAACCGATGAAAACCACCAATAACAAAGGGTCGTTCAAACGCGAGACGTACAATGAAGGAGCGACAAGATCAAGTAACAATGAGACCAAACAACGAACGACCATTTGCTTACCAGAAAGTCCAGCGTGACCCAATGAAGAGCGATGTTGCACACATAGGGGGACCTTTCTCTCATCTGATCCATCCCCTGACCCATACCTCTTGTTACTCTACCGCATTGTGCTCTGTCCAGAATGAGTCTCTTCAAGCAAACCGTGGTCGCTAAAAGAGACATTTTTGAGCGGTAAAGTGGAATCATCGGTTGTCTCTTGTTTGGTAAGCTCAATTTCTGCCTTCATCGTCTCCAGAAGTGATTGCTGGAAATATTTGGCTCTGGCCCATAGCGCTTTTGATTTTGAATTCGATGCTTCGCGCTCGATGATTTCTCTCTTTCGAGCTTCTTCTGCTTCTGATTCGCGGTTCTTCTGGGCAAATAAGGCTCGGAATGAAGCCAGCGAAGCAACTATGACGGCTAAAGGGTTGAGTGACGCCTTCACATGTAGGGAGAGAGTATACATACCAACTGCAAACTCGATGAAGCTCCAGAAATACAACCATGTTATCTCTGCTTGGTGACGACCACCTTGTTGAGTGGTTGTATAACCTTTGCTAACAACGGTTACCCGGACAATCGCAAAGGTCATGGTGATGACCACGAGAGAGAAAATTGCACCAAGAAAAATCTTTCGACTAAGCCCTACACGGACACTCCAAAGTATAGAAATAGGAAGCGCCATGACTTGATTTCAGTTAGCATACTTATCGTCATATGAGTTGAAGTTGCGAACTTACTCATAACGTCTGTCACGACATCCAGTGCACAGTTCAGCTTGATCGTAACTTCTTGGAAACGAATGGCGTTCTCAGAGGCGCACTTTGAGAAAACCTTGTCGAAGGAATCAGACAAGCAATGATACTGGATATCACCGATGCACACCAGCCCCGAGCCAATCGTGCACACGAGTACGATCCACCAGCAAATCTGATAAGGCCGAAAGTTCTCCCCGAGGCGATAGAAGAACACAAGGAAGCTGATTTTAATGGACCACAGGCCAACATAGAACATGATCAGCGCTACATTAGACCCGACGAGGAATCGATGCGCATTATGTGGAAAGTCGGCGGTAGGAAGTGCCATCCCGGCACTGACAAAAGATAACTCATACATGCCATCGATGGTCATGTACCAGATGCAAGCACTTATAAGGAGCAGCAACCATGCGAAACCTGCGATGTAGTCGTCCGCCAGCAATTTCCGAAAGCATTTGAGTCGTACGTAAAATCTGAATAGAAGCCCAATCGTGGCAAGGCTGTGGGCGATTTGGGCGTGGCTAGGTCACGAGATCATGAGCGCATAAAAGGAAACATATAATACTGGAATTCAGATCGAACCTTCACATAAAGCGATTACGTACTGATCAATATCCACTTGGCCATTCATCATTGCCATAGTCTTTAATTCGCCATAATGCTTCTTTGCCCATTTTCTACTGTGCCTGCAACTCGGAAGCATCAAGCCAATTTCGAACGTTCAGCTGTCGTTCTGTTTTTCGCATGGCTTGCAACCAGCAGCTATATGAAATTGCAGCTATACATGTTAGATGATGGGAATTTGATCTGTTTGTTCTCTGTTCTTTCCACCTTGGTTGCTTCCGCTAATGGAGACAGGTATTATCGCGTGCTTCATACTTGTAAGGCATTCATGGCACTACCCTGTTCTCCGCAACATGCCTAACGACGTATCAGGCGGTGCTTTCGTTCCGCAGACGCACGGTTTCGGTAGTTTGCTTGTAATGGCTGCTTGCATTGTGCAAGTGCGGGACGGGCTGATGGAGTCAATAAACTGTCCACACAATAATCATCCATGATTGGTTAATTGGTCCCAACATTAGCTGTGCCGCATGTGCCTCGCCCTCTCAAACTCATACAGAGGGGTGACACGCCGGGAGGTCACACATAACGGGAGGACTAAGACGTTCTACGAATTAGAGGTTCTGCAACTTATCTCCGTTATATTTAATTTGTAAATAACGCTTGGTAGACTACCTAGCTACCCGATATGTGACCTCCCGGCGTGTCACCCCTCTGTAGTACAAGGGCAAAGTCAAATAATTTATCCGTTACGTGACATGCCAAGACGCTAGACTAGTATACAAATCGCTTAAATTAACCTTACTGTAAACCCAGGTAGTAATTTTTAGAGGGCTATTATTACTTTTAGAATAGCTATACTAAACCTTTTATATAGCTTGACACGGCGCTTGCATCTACTGACTCCTTCCGCAACAAGCAGCCGTGGCCTGCCAAGCTAAAACTGTCTGTTTGTTTTACCCTCGCCGCGCCACATTGGTCTTTCTTCTACGCACACGCGCTCATTTTTCAACAACCCGTACGTGCCCTCCATCCAGCTGTCCTTCGCATCAATCTCTTCGTCTTTGCAGCACGCAGCCATGATTGCAACGCTTGCTTTGTCCTTTACTGCGTTGCCTGTGACTTTGGTCATATGGTCTGTAATCTCTCTGAACGCAAACATCACCAAAGCGCGGGCAATAGGCCTACCTATCCTCGTTCGCTACATCACGCCCACAAATCCCTTGTGGATGGCCTTTGGCAGCGACATTGTCCGACTAGCTCGCCGTCTCGGAATCGCTACAGAAAATTTTGACCGTTTCTACCTCTTTGGCTGGGATGCAAACGAGAGGTATCGAGTACATGCCGAGCTCGGCGACGCATATACACTCGTGGCGCCTGGGGGTTGTTGGATCTACGTCGCAGATCCAAAAGCTGCCTGGGATATCCTTAAGCGTCCCCGAGATTTTGGCCGCAACGTTGAACAGCTTGCCGTCCTTAACGTCTACGGAAAGAACCTGTCGACTACAGAAGGGCATGAGTGGCAGAAGCACCGTAAGGTTACCGCAGCTACATTCACGGAGAGAAATAATGAGCTGGTGTGGCAATCGTCGCTTTCGCAAGGCCATGGAATGCTCCAATACTGGCTTCGGCGCGCTCCGCAACCAATTCGAAGCGTTGCGGATGATTGCAAGACGTTTACTCTCAACGTACTCGCAGCCGCCCTCTTTACAAAGCCATACCCATTTGAGGGGCAGGAAGAGATGAAGAAGCGCCACGCCAGTGTAGAAGACCCCTCAGACGACTCTCATCAGTACCGCGATTCCTTCTCAAAAATTCTGCGCGGAATCATACTCATTGCCATCTTCGGCGGAGAAACTCTCAGAACTTCGTCGTGGATACCGACTTCATGGAGACAGGTGGGCCAAGCGGTGCATGATTTCCGACTGTACGTGTTGAAAATGATCAGAGAAGAGCGGGAGAGTGTCGAGAAGGGCGAATCGACACGCAAGGATCTTGTGTCGGCCTTGGTGCGCGCTTCCCTCGCCCAGCAAAACGACGGCCGCGACATGACCATCACCGAGCAAGACATCATCAGCAACACTTTTGTATACGGATTTGCAGGGAACGATACTACCGCAATCTCGCTGGCGCATACTATCGTAAACCTCGCCGCGAACCCTGCCACGCAGGAATGGATTCGAGAGGAGATCCAATACTACTGCCAAGATGATGACTTCACCAAGTGGTCGTATGCAACTTGGACAAAACTCAAACGATGCCAGGCTGTAGTGATGGAAACACTTCGACTTTGCCATCCGCTTGGCTCTTCATCCAAGCTAACCAAAGACGCATGCACTTTAACGGTAGGAGGAAACACGTACACGATCCCGCCGCACTCGAATGTTCAAGTCAACTTCTGCGGCCTGCACACCAATACCAAAGTCTGGGGGTCGAGCGCCATGGCGTGGGATCCCGCCCGTTTCATCACATTGGACGATACACAAAATGGCAAAGGCATCATGGAGGCGGAACAACTTTGCGTCTTTCCTGAAGGTGTTTATATCCCTTGGTCACTCGGAGAGCGAATCTGTCCGGGCAAACGGTTCTCGCAAGTCGAACTTGCGGCTGCCTTGGCAGTATTGTTCCGCAAGCATGGTGTTGAGGCTGTACCGGAAATAGGAGAGTCGGATGCGGACGCTAGGGAACGGACGAAGATGGTGTCGCTCGATATACAGATGACGCTTCTGAACGAAATGTACAAGCCAGAAAGAGTAGGCCTCAAATGGGTAGAGATTCAATAGGCTGTAGAGGTGTTGTAGTAGTGTCTTGGTAATATCAACATATACACCGCACGGTGCATTGTAACTTAGCATTTTGTTCCAACGCTTTTATATATTGTCGGCACCCGCTCTTAGAGGGTAGGTGAAGTTAGACTTTAATACATTAGATTTTTATTTCTCTACGTAAGAAAGCTAGTTCTTATTATTATATTTTTTAAAAAAGTATAATGTAGTTCCTTCTTATACCCAAGTCATCTATCTATATTGCGTGTGTGTGTATGTGTTGAATAAAGATATACAAATACTCTCTCGACTTCATCACTCCGCATACCATTCCATCTATCCATTCCTATTCCTTTCCTATTCCTTTCTCTTCTTCTCGCCACCCATTTATTTATTAATTGCTACTTGGGATTTCTATCTGTAACTACCTACCTACCCCCCTTTTATGTCCCCTGCGTTTTCTTTCTGTGTTGTTGTTGTTGTGAGATCCTTTTTTTTATACCTGAGAATCTATTTTTTTTTGAACTAACACGCATTTGTTTCTTGTTTTTTTTTTTT